>JAVKPL010010191.1:0-41378 GCA_032173675.1 Gastrolobium villosum | reverse complement strand
CCCAACCTTACAAGGCAACAACAAAAGAAATTTCTGCGAGATGTGAAGCGTTATTTCTGGGAGGATCCACATCTATATTTCCAATGTGCTGATGGGATCCTTCGCAGATGTGTTCCGGAGTTTGAGGTAGGCCAGATTTTATGGCATTGCCATTCTTCAAATTATGGAGGACATTTTGGGGGCAATAGAACCGCACAAAAAGTTTTGCAAAGCGGTTACTACTGGCCAACACTTTTCAAGGATGCAAGAGATTGTGTGGAAAAATGTGACAAATGTCAAAGGACAGGAAATCTCTCACGAAAAGATGAGATGCCCTTGAATAATATTTTAGAAGTGGAATTATTTGATGTTTGGGGCATTGATTTTATGGGTCCATTTCCGTCCTCTTATTCTAACCAATATATCCTTGTGGCTGTAGATTATGTATCTAAGTGGGTAGAAGCTGTTGCTCTTCCCACTAATGATGCTAAGGTAGTGGTGAATTTTCTAAGGAAGAATATTTTTACAAGGTTTGGAGTACCTCGAGCTATCATTAGTGATGGGGGTACTCACTTTTGTAACAGACAATTTGAGGGTTTGTTGGACAAATATGGAGTGAGGCACAGGATAGCCACACCATATCATCCTCAAACTAGTGGGCAGGTGGAGGTCTCTAATAGAGAAATAAAAAGAATCCTAGAAAAGACAGTGGGGATTTCTAGGAAAGATTGGGCCAAAAAGCTTGATGATGCACTGTGGGCATACAGGACTGCATTCAAAACTCCAATAGGCATGTCACCCTATCAGTTGGTATATGGCAAACCTTGCCATTTACCAGTGGAGTTAGAACACAAAGCCTTGTGGGCCACAAGGTTCTTAAATTTTGAACTATCAGGAGCTCAAAAGAAGAGAATATTGCAGCTAAATGAGCTAGATGAGTTCAGAAGAACTGCTTATGAGAGTGCACAAATTTATAAAGAAAAGACGAAGCAGTGGCATGATAGCAGGATCAAACAGAAAGAGTTTACACCTGGTCAACAGGTATTACTGTACAATTCTAGATTGAAATTGTTTCCGGGAAAACTTAAATCTCGTTGGTCTGGTCCCTTTGTAGTGAAGAATGTATTTCCATATGGCACCATTGAAATCTCTCCCCTGAATGATGAGAGATCTTTTAAAGTAAATGGAAATCGGTTAAAAATTTACTTTGGGGAACCAGTGAATAGAGAGATAACTTCTGTCTCTTTGACTTCACCTGATTAAACATGGTTCCAGTCAGGCTCGTGACATTAAACAAGCGCTTACTGGAGGCAACCAGTGGATATATCTTTGATATAATATCTTTAAAAAAAAAAAAAAATAAAAAAAATATATATGAAGGGTCCGCGCTGAGAGCGCGAATACCGCGCCATCAGCGCGGGAGAAGCGGAAAAGGCAGTGAGTCCCGCGCTGAGAGCGCGAGATCCGCGCCATCAGCGCGGGAATGCTAAATTTGGCAGAGGGTACCGCGCTCTCAGCGCGGGAGTGGCGCTGAGAGCGCGGGAGGCGCGGACAGTTTTTAAAAAGGGGGAAACCCTAAAGTTTCCCCCATTTTTTCTCCTCTTCTCTCTCTCTCTCTCTCTCTCAGCCGCCGCCCTTCCCCCATTTCCCCTTCTTCTTCTCCTCTTTTCCCCTCTTCCTCTTCCTTTTTCTTTTCTCCTCTCACACACACACTTCCCTCATCCCCATTATCACCAAATCTTCTCTCTCCTCCATTGAAGGATTAAGGTTAAGTTTTTCATTCACAGAAAGGTTGTCTATTGGTACATTCACTTCTTCAAAATGGCAGGAGACAAGGTAAGAGTACATTCTTTTGTTTTGTTCAAATTAAAATGTTGTTGTTGTTGCTATGATGTTGGATGAATGCATGCTATATTTTGATCAAATGTTTAAGCCAAGAATTTTCCTCTCTTTTCAAACTGCATGTGAAAACGGATGAAAATGCTGGTCCCCATATGTGAAAACGGATGAAATGCATGCTCCATAATATGATTATACGTATGTCAGTGTTGAAATTCCATTGTTCATATTCATACCATGATTATCATTATTGGCATGGCAGTTTGCATGATTAATGGTATGTACGATAATGGCATGTTAGGGCACAATGGTTTGCATAAAATAAATCTGGGAATTGTCATTGCATGACTAATATTCTGGTGTCCATATTTGTATGCTATCCGTGGTGGAACTTTTCTGAGTGCAGGAAAAAAGGGCCGCTAAAAAAACCCCAGGTACAGCTGGCACCAAAAGGCAAAGAGCCCCTGCTCTGATTGATTTTGACGCACACCGGTTTCTATCTCCAGCAAACCAAGACCGGTACCACAACTGGTTTTTGAAAAAGAAGATTATACCAGAACGAAGAATCAGCAGTTTTCTGGCGGATGACTGTCCAGTCGTCCTGACGATTGAAAGAAGGAAATGGCAAAAATTGATCAAACTTCCACAGATAAGCTGCAGCACCATATTGAGAGAGTTCTGTGCCAATGCTGATAAGGACACAGTAGACAGGACAAGAAAGACCTGGGTCAGGGGAAAGGAAGTTTCTTTTACCGCTTTCCAGATTGAGAGGTTGCTGAACACCTCATGGGAAGCAACCCAATCCTGTTTTTTCACTGACACCTTCCAGAGGATGCAGCCGGTTGACGGTTTATATAGAGAAGAAATGCCAGCTTTGGCTACCACAATCCGGGAAGGAATCGCTCAACCCAAAGCTGCATGGAAGCCCAAGCAAGGCCAGCCAGCCGTGCCAGAAAAATTGGATAGGCTTGATCTCAATGAAGAGGCAATCTTCTGGCACTCATTCATCAACTCAACCATCATGGCTTCTACAAATCTCAGTGATGTTAATGTAGAAAGGGCAGTCCTGCTGTATACTCTGCTGGGAAATCACAACCTCCATATTGGGGCTATTCTGTCTGATAGGATAGCTCACATGATTACTCATGGTCGGTTAGACTTTAGTCTGGCTCATTGCTCTCTCATTGAGCAGCTATGCATCAAGGCAGGGGTAGAGATCCCAGATGATGAGCCCAGGGATGTCAAGCCCAAAGCAGAACTAACACAGCGTGCGTATAATGACATGCAGAAGGAGTCCCGTCGACAAGCAATCTGGAAAGCATCTGGCGGTGCTGTTCCACCACCTGTCCCAGTATCCGCACCATCCACATCTACTGATTCTGAGATGCTCCAACAGTTGCTGGTTCAGAACAATTATATGATGAGCATGTTGGAGCGACTATGCCTGGATAGGGGAATTGACACGGCTGGATTAATGGGTCAAGTTCCCCCTGCTACACAAGCAGGCCCATCTATGCCTTCCAACACTGAAGATGATGACATTCTGGGCGATTTTGCAGATGATGAATTTATGGATGGCTTTTGATCTTGTTCCTCCATTTCCATTTACTGCATTTTGTTTTAAATTTCTTGGAACAATTTAGTTTTATATTTTGTTTTTAAGGTTGAACAAAGTTAAGGTTGATGGCACTTTATATTGGGTTCTATTTTCTTGCATATTATGCTTTGGATATTAACAACTCTGTGTGTCCTACATCTGGCAGCTTAAGCTATGTCTTAGATTAGTTTGTTGCTGAGGACAGCAACATTCAAATCTGGGAATTATGGCATACATGCTGCATGCAAGATTGCAAGATTGATGAATATGGTGGAACTACACCATGAAAAAAAAAAAAAAAGTCTTGTATTGAAAAGGAAATTCTCAGGTTCAGTTATGTTTGATTAAATTCTGGATATACAAATTGCTAGCATGATATTGTATAGCCAAATTTTGTCAACTAGTATGTCTGAATTGCTAAGCTTGAATGGTTAATAAATGCCTAAATGATTAGTTTGGAAATCTAGTTTAACATCATAGCTAGTGAGTTTTTGGGCCCAAACACTGAATTTATTTTGAGAGATATCACTGTGATAGCATTCTAGAACTTGCTTTGTTTCTCTGAAATACATGCATAGATTGAAATGATGAAGGCAGATTTTCTTTTGTAGCCACGGCCAAATAAATCACCTATGTGAATTCTTCCAATATTAACCCTTTGGGCCTGAACCTTTTTGTTCATAAACCCCTGTTGAGTAGACATATTCTTACCTTAAAAAGAGGTTGAATCCCTGATGTGTAGGAAAGAAATTAAGGTGAGCTCCACAGAGGTCAAGATAAAGAAGGTGACTGAATTGTGTCTTTAAAAAGGAAAAGAAAAAGGTGAATAAAAGGAAATATGGCGGAAGGAATTCCCGAAATTCTGTGGGAACATTAGTGGAGCAAAACAAATGAGTTGAATGTGTTAAATGAAAAACTATCAAATTTTCAATCTCATTGTTACTTGAGCTACTATCCAGAAAAATTCCACCCTTTAGCCTGGCCAAGTTACAACCTGTGATGTCCTTTTGATCAATTTTGCATGTATTAATGTTCCTCATCTTTAGGTACTTGAGAATATGAGCAAGTTTTATGATAATGTTGTTACAGTGATAGCTGGAGTAATTGTCATTCCCCCAAACACTTGAGTATTGAGCGTTATTTGATTATCTGGGTGAGGGATGTGCAAATTAGATTCTAATCTTTTCATGAAAGGCATTATTAAAAATTCTTCACATTGATTCAAGCATACTTAGTAAGATGATCTGTTGGCTGTACAGTGTTATGTTGGATTAATCTGTTTCCTGGATTTAGTCTTATACATTGCTAGGGACAGCAAAGTTCAAATCTGGGAATTATTTGATATGCGGTCAGCATATAGGAAATTACAAGGCAAAAAGAGGAAGAAAATGACTCAATCAATGCAAGAAAAGCAGAGAAAAAGAGTAAAAATATCCAAAGTCTGAATATCAAAGAAGATGAACAAAAGGAGGCAAAAACATATCAAAAAGACCTAGGTTCCCACGCTCTCAGCGCGGGAGTGCGCTGAGAGCGCGAGAAAGGCAAAAATTTGGCAGAAGGAACCGCGCTCACAGCGCGGGGATGGCGCCATCAGCGCGGGAGGTGAAAAAATGGCAGAAACTCCCACGCCCTGAGCGCGGGAGTGGCGCTCTGAGCGTGGGAGGCGCGAAAGTGTGAAGATTCAAAAGTGCAAATTAGGTCAGAATCTCTCTTATAAAAGGAGACTCAACCTCTGAAGAAACACATCTCAGAATACACATCACAAGACCTAGAGGAGGCGTTCTTCGTGTTCATCACTCTGTTCTTGTATTCTTCTTTATTTTCTTTTTCAGTTTATGTTGAAATCAGATCAGCGATCATGATGTTGATTGGCTAGATCTATTTCTGTAGTCAGGGGCATGATCCCTTTGTAAACAATTGCTACAAGGATTGAATCATTCTATGTATTGAATTAATATATTTCATCTTTTATCTTGAGCGTATTGATATTATTTCTGTTAGATCTGATCAACCTAATAGGGAATAATATTCTGGGGATCAGGATTCACAATAGGGATGTTGGAATACTGATCCTGAAAGGAGATAAAGATGACTCTCCATGCATGTTCTAGGGATAGACTTGTATGGATTGCAGTCGTGGGATTTATCTACATAATGCTTATTTTCAGGCGGAACTACTAAGGGATTAGGGTTCCAATTGAAGTAAAGGGTTAGATCGCCAAGGGATTGGGATCTAACTAATTATTTCTAAAAGATGATAATTTGTCTGAGTTGTTAATTTCAATAGGTTTTATGAATCAATCCGAAGTAAAATTGGGAACAATTGGTGAATGTACCCTGGCTACAGTCTTCTTCATCACTTTTTCTACAAAAACATCTCTTCATCTATTTTAAGTCTTTTCCAGAAAAATACAAAAACAATTCTTTTACTTTTATTGTCATTTAATTTAAATTACAATTATTTGTCAACAATCAATCGATTTATCTAACTTAAGAGGACTGGTTATAGTAGTAATTGTTTATCAATCCCTGTGGAGACGATACTTACTTATCACTTTATTACTTGGAACGATCGGTGCACTTGCCGAGATCGCAACAAGTTTTTGGCGCCGTTGCCGGGGATTGTGTTTACAATATTACCAATAACCTTAGATTCTTGAGATTAGATTTTTATTTTTCTTTTATCTTAATTGTGTTGTGCAGGTGTTACTAATAATTTTCTCTGAATTTTTATGCGAGGTAGACTTCCACCTAAAGACTTTGTAATAGATTCTGAAATTACAAAGACAGAAAAACAACTACGGAAGGCTGCTAGACAGATCATTTGGGAAGATTTGAAGCACACATCTTTACAACCAATTCAAGAAATGGCCGAAAACAACAATGTTGGTCATGGGCGAGGAGGAAATGCCAACAATCAACCTCCAAGACTGTTGAATACAATTCTGACTCCAGTATTCAACAGGGCCAATTCAAGCATAGTCAGGCCAAATGTGGAGGCTAATAATTTTGAACTCAAGCCATCATTAATTTCTTTGGTGGAAAGGGTTCAATTTTCTGGAGCTGATGATGAAGATCCACATGAGTTTATGGACCGATTCTTGATGGTCTGTGATACCACCAAACACAATGGGGTATCTACAGATGCTATCAGGCTTCGGTTGTTCCCTTTCGCTGTTAAGGGAAAAGCATTGAGGTGGATCGAAAGACAACCAGCAAACAGCATTCTGACATGGGAAGATCTATCCAGTAAGTTCTTTGATCATTTCTTTTCCATGGAGAAATATAATCAGCTGGTGAACGAAATAACAAACTTTCGCCAGTTGGAAGGAGAATCATTATGTGCAACTTGGAACAGATTCCAAGAATTAAACAGGAAATGTGCACATTATGAAGGAGATGATGATAGAAAAGTGGTGATATTTTTCAACGGAATCACCCCCGAAACCAGGATGATAATAAATAGTGCCGCTGGAGGCTCTATTCGGGAAAGCACATCTGAGCAAGCCATTGAGTTGATTAAAAAGCTTGCATGAAACGAAAATGAAAGTGTGCTTGTTCCCACACAAAGAGCAATGAAAAAATCCACAGATAATGATGTGATATCATTATCTAAGAAGGTTGACAACTTGAGTGAAAAATTTGACAGATTTCAGGTGTCAAAAGTTCAAACCACTCTACCGATTTGTGACCAATGTCAAGAAAGTCATGAATCCAATGAGTGCCCAAATTCATCATCCGAAGATTCACTTCAAGTGAATGGGATCTGGTACGATCAGCGTCCTCAACAACAAAATTTCCAGCGAAATCAAAATTTCCCTGGAGGTAACAACAATTTCCAACGGAGGACTCAAGGATCAGGTACGGATTTCAAAACTAGCAATAATTATACTCAATCTTCTCAGACTCAGCAAAAAGAGCCAGCCGAATGGGAGAAAGCTTTCGCTCAAATGGCTAAGGCTTCCAATGATATGGCTCAACACACCAATGCTTTCATGGAAGAAACCAGAGCCAACAATAAAAATACAAATGCTTCCATTAAAAACCTGGAGAATCAGATAGGCCAGCTGGCCAAACAATTTTCAGAAAGAATTCCAGGTACCTTCCCAAGTAACACAGTCAACAATCCAAAGGATGACTGTATGGCTGTTACAACCAGAAGTGGTAAGATACTAACAGTTCCAACAAAAACACCTGTGGAACTGGAAAAAGAGAAGGAGAAGCAAGAAAAGAAAGCAAGTGAACCAGAGATTGAGGTAATTGTAGAAAAAGAAAAAGAGCAGGTTGCAGAACAACCAGTGGTGGCAAAAGAAAAGCATGAGTTAAGCCACGAGTATGTTATGTCTAAGGCACCCTATCCAGAAAGATTCAAGAAGGGAGCCTACAACAAACATTATGATAGATTCTTGGACATTTTCAAGAAACTACATATTAATATTCCTTTTGCAGAAGCCCTAGCCAATATGCCAGGTTATGCAAAATTCATGAAGGATCTCTTATCTAGGAAACAAAAATTGCAGATGTCAAACTGTAACACTCACTGAAGAGTGTAGTGCTTTTATCCAGCAGAAAATTCCAGATAAACTGAGTGATCCAGGAAGTTTTAATATTCCCATTGCTATTGGTGATATTGGCATTGGGAAAGCTTTATGTGATCTTGGGGCTAGCATTAATTTAATGCCCTTATCAGTCTACAAATCATTGGGGATTGAGGAATTGAAACCCACTGAGGTATCACTCCAATTGGCTGACAGATCCGTAAGGAAACCCAATGGGATCATAGAAGATATTCTTGTCAAAGTTGATAAGTTTATCTTCCCTGCAGATTTTGTGGTATTGGATATGGGAGAAGGAAATGAGAAGCCCATGTTATTAGGAAGACCCTTTTTGGCTACAGCCCGAGCCCTAATTGATGTTGAGCAAGGGATGATTAAACTGAGAATGAACGATGAGGAAATTATCTACAATGTTTCAGAAGCTATGAAGAGACCAGCTGATAATAATGATTGTTTCCAAATTGAATCTGTTCAACATAAGAAAGAACGGCCTCAAGAGCTTGATTATGAGTTGAAGGCTCGTGATTATGTACCTTTTGAAAAAGAAGGGCTTACTGTAGAGGTTCTGAAAGAAAAAGTGGAAGACATAGAGGTTGGTGCCCCCAAAGTTGAGTTGAAGCCATTACCAGACACTTTGAAATATGTGTTTTTGGGAGATGGTGATACTTATCCGGTAATCATCAACAATGCTCTATCAGAAGGCCAAGAAAGAGATCTAGTGGAAGTTTTAAAAGCTCATAAAACCGCAATAGGATGGTCTATTGCTGATTTAAAGGGCATAAATCCTTCCTTTTGTACACATAAGATCCTCCTGGAAAATGATATCAAACCTGTGAGGCAACCACAAAGGAGATTGAACCCAACAATGAAAGAGGTGGTAAGGAAGGAAGTTGTAAAACTTCTTGATGCAGGAATGATTTACCCAATTTCTGATGCTGCATGGGTAAGTCCAGTTCAAACAGTGCCAAAGAAAGGTGGGGTCACAGTAATCACTAATGCAAAACATGAGTTGATCCCAACCAGAACTATCACGGGTTGGAGAATGTGTGTTGATTACAGGAGGTTGAACACAGCCACACGGAAGGATCATTTTCCACTACCCTTTATTGATCAAATGCTAGAAAGATTGGCGGGTCATTCTTATTATTGCTTCTTAGATGGGTATTCAGGCTACAATCAAATTCCTGTAGCTCCTGAAGACCAGGAAAAGACAGCTTTTACTTGCCCATTTGGAATCTTTGCATACAGAAGAATGCCATTCGGCCTTTGCAATGCGCCTGCCACATTCCAAAGGTGCATGCTTTCCATCTTTTCAGATATGGTGGAGAAAGGTCTAGAGGTATTTATGGATGATTTCTCTGTTTTTGGCTCTAATTTTGATTTTTGTTTGAACAATTTATCCAAAGTTTTGAAAAGATGTAATGAGACAAATCTGGTTTTAAATTGGGAAAAGTGCCATTTTATGGTAACTGAAGGTATAGTGCTGGGACACAAAATTTCTAAGGCAGGGATTGAAGTAGATAAAGCAAAATTAATGTTGATTGAACAACTTCCCATCCCTGTAAATATAAATGCTGTTAGGAGTTTTCTAGGACATGCAGGTTTTTACAGGCGATTCATCAAAGATTTCTCCAAGATTGCTAAACCATTAAGCCAACTCTTGGTGAAAGATTCAGAATTTTTATTTGATGATGCTTGTTCAAGGGCCTTCCATGTGTTAAAAGAAAAGCTTACTACAGCTCCAGTGCTTACAGCTCCCGATTGGAACCTTCCATTTGAACTCATGTGTGATGCCAGTGCGTATGCAATTGGTGCAGTCCTTGGTCAGCGTAAGGAAAAGTTATTACATGTCATTTACTATGCTAGCAAAGTGTTGAATGATGCTCAGATTAATTATGCAACAACTGAGAAAGAAATGTTAGCAGTGGTTTATGCATTGGACAAATTTAGACCTTACTTGTTAGGATCTAAAATTGTTGTTTTTACTGACCATTCTGCTATTAAGTTTTTGATGACTAAGCAGGATGCAAAACCAAGGTTGTTAAGGTGGATGCTACTTTTTCAAGAATTTGATTTGGAAATTCGGGACAAAATTGGAGTGGAAAATAAAGTGGCTGATCATCTCTCTAGAATCCAGGCAAAAGAACTACAAGATAGTTCAGAAAAAGAAATCAATGACTATTTCCCTGATGAGAAGGTGATGGCAGTTTTTGTTCCTCCATGGTTCGCAGATTTTGCCAACTATAAAGTGGTAAGAGAATTGCCTCCCAACCTTACAAGGCAACAACAAAAGAAATTTCTGCGAGAGGTGAGGCGTTATTTCTGGGAGGATCCACATCTATATTTCCAATGTGCTGATGGGATCCTTCGCAGATGTGTTCCGGAGTTTGAGGTGGGCCAGATTTTATGGCATTGCCATTCTTCAAATTATGGAGGACATTTTGGGGGCAATAGAACCGCACAGAAAGTTTTGCAAAGCGGTTACTACTGGCCAACACTTTTCAAGGATGCAAGAGATTGTGTAGAAAAATGTGACAAATGTCAAAGGACAGGAAATCTCTCACGAAAGGATGAGATGCCCTTGAATAATATTTTAGAAGTGGAATTATTTGATGTTTGGGGCATTGATTTTATGGGTCCATTTCCGTCCTCTTATTCTAACCAATATATCCTTGTGGCTGTAGATTATGTATCTAAGTGGGTAGAAGCTGTTGCTCTTCCCACTAATGATGCTAAGGTAGTGGTGAATTTTCTAAGAAAGAATATTTTTACAAGGTTTGGAGTACCTCGAGCTATCATTAGTGATGGGGGTACTCACTTTTGTAACAGACAATTTGAGGGTTTGTTGGATAAATATGGAGTGAGGCACAGGATAGCCACACCATATCATCCTCAAACTAGTGGGCAAGTGGAGGTCTCTTGTAACATCCCGCATAATTAGTAAAATACCTAAGTACCTATATGCTATGTATACATGTGTAGAACTCGGATGTATGGTTTATGTGTAATGGCTTGTGAATTGGTTGACCTTTATCCTTGGATAAGACTAAGGTAATTAATTAAATTAAATCATAGTGGTAGACTTGTGAATTAAATCATATAAGTAATGTGAGTATGTGTTATAGGACCTTAGTGTTCATTGGACTTGTTGCTAGTGGACTTGTGTGAAGCCTTTTGATGATGCACTTGTGGCATACTTCCCTAAGCCTTGCCCAATATGGATGCCTTGTGTACCAAGAAACCTTATTTCAAAACTCCAATAGGACCTTGAAATGTCATTTTGCCTTGTTATCACTTTGATTATGCATAACTTGATTTTAATTTTATTGCATGGTAGTCACATGTGCCTTTAAGCATGATATACTGCATTTTTCTGCATTTGGGCGCACATGGGGGGAGGGAGTCATGGATCAACACCAAACTGCCTAACTTGTTGACTTGGTGAACTTACACCCTCCATCATGACACTGTTTTGTGCAGATTTTTGGCAAGCCTTTTGCAGCCCATCATGAGCCAAACCTGCCTTGTTTTTACATGCATCATAAGAGGATTTTTTTGCTGCATTTTCATCATTTTGTGCAGCTCCAAAATCTGAACTTGGGCTGTCACAAAACTGCACCTCTTTTCCCCCTCATCATTGCGCACCAAGGACTGCACAAATGAGATTTTTGGCTGCCACCAAGTGAATTGCTTGTTGACTTAGTGAACCTTTTTCTTGTGCTCTGCACCACTTCCACTCCATTTTTGACAACTTGGTCAATGATGCAGCACAGCAATTTGAACATATCACTCCTCCATCCTTGCATGTAAATAGAGTAAAGACAAACCTTGCTTGTTTCAGCCTTATATGGCATGAATTTTTCATGATAGTTAATCATGGCAATTTTCCCTCACTTTCCCTATTTATGTGCGCATGGAGAGGGGGCTGGCTTCATGTGCAAGTGCAGCCAACTCTCCTCCTCCTCACTCTCTCTAGCCGCAACCACAAGCCTCCTTGGAGCAAGAAGACTTTGCCAAGCCAACTCCCTCCTTCCCTCACCTCAACCTTGACCATACACCTAGCTAGTGCAAGCCTTGTTCCTCATTGTTTAGGACCTCTTAGGAAGTGTGGACTTGTGGTGTAGTGAATCTAGATTGTGGTGTGTGATTCTTGACTTTGAAGGGTGTGCTACAAGTGGTAAGGCTTGAGCTTAGGACTTACTTTCTTTATGTAACCATGTATGTGTGCTTAAAATGTCTCTTTGAGTATATGTGGTTTTGGGATTCAAGTATGAGCATGGTAAAAATTAGAATGGTGGAGCTATTGCATGGTGAATTGTATGCATAAAAATGCTTAAATTATATGCCACTGTTTGTATGATTAGGCCACTGTTTTAAAGAGAAATGTGCCACTGTTTCCTTATGTATGTGCCACTGTTTTGGTAGAGAAAATGCTACTGTTTCGGTCCCTCAAAATCACCATTATATGCCACTGTTTCTGCACCTAAAAGCCACTGTTTCTGCACTTAAAAGCCACTGTTTCTGCACATTGCATGCCACTGTTTCTGCACTTAAAAGCCACTGTTTCTGCACATTACATGCCACTGTTTCTGCACATTATATGCCACTGTTTCTGCACATGTATGTCACTGTTTTAGTGCTCCCTAAGCCACTGTTTTTATGCATAAAAAGCCACTGTTTTAGCCATCATATGCCACTGTTTTTATACTTAATATGCCACTGTTTTAAGTCTTCATATGCCACTGTTTTTATGCATAATGTGCCACTGTTTTTATGCATCAAATGCCACGGTTTTAGTCCTTCTATGCCACTGTTTGTATGTATAAAATGCCACTGTTTTAATCCATAATATGCCACTGTTTCAATGTCCAAAAACCAAGATTTATGCCACTGTTTTGGAAGTCCAAAGTGCCACTGTTTCTGTTTTAAAAACGTCACTGTTTCTGTTTTAAACGTCATTGTTTTGCTGCTGTAAATGCTCACTGTTTTGCTGCTGTATGCTCACTGTTTTGCTGCTGTAAATGCTCACTGTTTTGCTGCTGTATGCTCACTGTTTTGCTGCTGTATGCTCACTGTTTTGCTGCTGTAAATGCTCACTGTTTTGCTGCTGTATGCTCACTGTTTTGCTGCTGTATGCTCACTGTTTTGCTGCTGTAAATGCTCACTGTTTTGCTGCTGTAAATGCTCACTGTTTTGCTGCTGTATGCTCACTGTTTTGCTGCTGTAAATGCTCACTGTTTGCTGCTGTATGCTCACTGTTTTGCTGCTAAATGCTCACTGTTTTGCTGCTGTATGCTCACTGTTTTGCTGCTGTAAATAGCCACTGTAAATGATTAGTTTTAATTGATTTAGGTGCGCTTAAGAAGTGAGAATATTTCGCTGCCGTTGGTAATATTTAAGGAAAGCTAAGGTAAGTGTCAGGCGATGAAGCCTAATGTGACTATTGACTATTGGTATAGAATTGTGACATGATGCTCCATATGCCGTAAAAATGTTATGTTCCATTATAATGAAAGGAAACTGCCAAAAATGTGCCGTGATGGCTATGAGGTAAAGACGTTATGTGGCAGCATAACGCATATGAAAGGTATATAGGCATGCATCTTACATCATACCGCATTTTTACGCCTTGTGTGTGAAAGCATAGCATGACATGCATGTATCAAGATCATATAGGCCTTGTGTAGAATAGTTATGTACAGGACCATGTGTTTGAGCAAGCATCATGTAGGCATCCCCAAGGTACCGGGGTATGGGACACTTGGCATCAGTCTAGGCCCACAGATGGAATCCACATGGAGCTCAGGTGCCAAGGGATATTTGATTCCACTGTGAAGTGCGCGCACGACGGTGCTAAAAGCGCAAAGGAAAGGCGTTATATACGCAATATATGAATATGATAAAAAGGAAAAAGGAACAAGGATATGTTGAAGTGACTGTTTATGATTTTGTGCCTAGTTAATATTATTATATTATTGGTTTTATTGCCACACTACTGGGATTATTCTCACCCCTTCGGGGCTGCTATTTTCCTAAATGGCAGGAGGACATAAAAGCACATGAAGACATGATGTTTGCTGTTGATTGCTGATGCGTGGATTACCATTATTGCTGTTTGTTTAAAATGGATAACTGTAATGATTAATGTTTTGGTACTTTTGGATGACTGTAGTCTTTATCATGTTTATGTTAGCTTGAACTTTTACGAACAGCAGCTATTTTGGAAAACCTTTATGAAAAGAATTTAAGTGTTGAAAATTTTTATACGGATTTGTATACTGCTTTGTTAGCTCATGTGACGTTAACGACTCTAATTCCGCTTAGCAAACGACTCTCTTGGATGCATACAAGGGAGGGCGTTACATCTCTAATAGAGAGATAAAAAGAATCCTAGAAAAGACAGTGGGGATTTCTAGGAAAGATTGGGCCAAAAAGCTTGATGATGCACTTTGGGCATACAGGACTGCATTTAAAACTCCAATAGGCATGTCACCCTATCAGTTGGTATATGGCAAACCTTGCCATTTACCAGTGGAGTTAGAACACAAAGCTTTGTGGGCCACAAGGTTCTCATCAGGAGCCCAAAAGAAGAGAATATTGCAGCTAAATGAGCTAGATGAGTTCAGAAGAACTGCTTATGAGAGTGCACAAATTTATAAAGAAAAGACAAAGCAGTGGCATGATAGCAGGATCAAACAGAAAGAGTTTGCACCTGGTTATTTTACAATTTAGTTGAAATTGTTTCCTGGAAAACTTAAATCTCGTTGGTCTGGTCCCTTTGTAAAGAATGTATGTTGCCTAAAGTAAATGGAAATCGGCTAAAAGTTTATTTTGGTGAACCTGTGAATAGAGAGATAATTTCTGTCTCTTTGACTTCACCAGATTAAACATTGTTCCAGTCAGGCTCGTGACATTAAACAAGCGCTTACTTAAGGCAACCAGTATTTATCATCTTTAAAATGCAAAACTGAGAGCGCGGGTACCGCGCCATCAGCGCGGAAGAAGCGAAAAAGGCAGTGGGTACCGCGCTGAGGGCGCGAGATCCGCGCCATCAGCGCGGGAATGCTAAATTTGACAGAAAGAACCGCGCTCTCAGCGCGGGGATGGCGCTGAGAGCGCGGGAGGCGCGGTCCGTTTTTAAAAAAGGGGAAACCCTAAGTTTCCCCCATTTTTTCCTCCTCCTTTCTCTCTCTCCCTCACTCAGCCGCCGCCACCTTCCCCCATTTCCTCTTCATCTTCTCCTCTTTTCCCCTCTTCCTTTTCTCTTCATCATATCCCTCTCCCACATATACTTCCTTCCTCCACACTATCTTCTCCTCTCCCCACCATTATAGGATTAAGGTTAAGTTTTTCATTCAGGATTCATCACTCCGTGGTACATTCACTTCTTTAAAATGGCAGGAGACAAGGTAAGAGTGCATTATTTTGTTTTGTTCAAATTGCAATGTTGTTGTTGCTGCTATGATGTTGGATGAATGCATGGTCCATGTTTGATAGAATGTTTAAGCCACGAAGTTTCATCTCTCTTCAAAATGCATGCTAGGATGAAATAGATGCTGGTTCCCATATGTGAAAACGGATGAAATGCATGCTCCATAATATGATTGTACGTATGTCAGTGTTGAAATTCCATTTTTCATATTCATACCATGATTATCATTACTGGCATGGCGGTTTGCATGATTCATGGTATGTAAGATAATGGCATGTTAGGGCTGCATACAATGTTGAACTATGGTTTGCATAAGATAAATCTGGGAATTGTCATTACATGTCTAATATTCTGGTGTCCATATTTGTATGCTATCCGTGGTGGAACTTTTCTGAATGCAGGAAAAAAGGGCCGCTAAAAAAACCCCAGGTGCAGCTGGCACCAAAAGGCAAAGAGCCCCTGCTCTGATTGATTTTGACGAACACCGGTTTCTTTCTCCAGCAGCCCAAGACCGGTACCATAACTGGTTTTTGAAAAAGAAGATTATACCAGAACGAAGAATCAGCAGTTTTCTGGCGGATGACTGTCCAGTCGTCCTGACAATTGAAAGAAGGAAATGGCAAAAATTGGTACAACTTCCACAGACAAGCTGCAGCACCATATTGCGAGAGTTCTGTGCCAATGCTGATAAGGACACAGTAGACAGGACAAGAAAGACCTGGGTCAGGGGGAAGGAAGTCTCTTTTACTGCCTTCCAAATTGAGAGGTTGCTGAACACCTCATGGGAAGCAACCCAATCCTGCTTTTTCACTGACACCTTCCACAGGATGCAGCCGGTTGACGGGTTATATAGAGAAGAAATGCCAGCTTTGGCTACCACTATCCGGGAAGGAATCGCTCAACCCAAAGCTGCATGGAAGCCCAAGCAAGGCCAGCCAGCCGTGCCAGAAAAATTGGATAGGCTTGATCTCAATGAAGAGGCAATCTTCTGGCACTCATTCATCAACTCAACCATCATGGCTTCTACAAATCTCAGTGATGTCAATGTAGAAAGGGCAGTACTGCTGTATACTCTGCTGGGAAATCACAACCTCCATATTGGGGCTATTCTGTCTGATAGGATAGCTCACATGATCACTCATGGCCGGTTAGACTTTAGTCTGGCTCATTGCTCTCTCATTGAGCAGCTATGCATCAAGGCAGGAGTAGAGATCCCAGATGATGAGCCCAGGGATGTCAAGACCAAAGCGGAATTAACACAGCGTGTGTATAATGACATGCAGAAGGAGTCCCGAAGACAAGCAATCTGGAAAGCATCTGGCGGTGCTGTTCCACCACCTGTCCCAGTATCCGCACCATCCACAACTACTGATTCTGAGATGCTCCAACAGTTGCTGGTTCAGAACAATTATATGATGAGCATGTTGGAGCGACTGTGCTTGGATAGGGGAATTGACACGGCTGGTTTAATGGGTCAAGTTCCCCCTGCTACACAAGCAGGTCCATCTATGCCTTCCAACACTGCAGATGATGACATTCTGGGTGATTTTGCAGATGATGAATTTATGGATGACTTTTGATCTTGTTCCTCCACTCCCATTTACTGCATTTTGTTTTAAATTTCTTGGAACAATTTAGTTTTACATTTTGTTTTTAAGGTTGAACAAAGTTAAGGTTGATGGCACTTTATATTGGGTTATATTTTCTTGCATATTATGCTTTGGATATTAACAACTATGTGTGTCCTACATCTGGCAGCTTAAGCTATGTCTTAGATTAGTTTGTTGCTGAGGACAGCAACATTCAAATCTGGGAATTATGGCATACATGCTGCATGCAAGATTGCAAGATTGATGAATATGGTGGAACTACACCATGAAAAAAAGAAGTCTTGTATTGAAAAGGAAATTCTCAGGTTCAATTATGTTTGATTAAATTCTGGATATACAAATTGCTAGCATGATATTGTATAGCCAAATTTTGTCAACTAGTATGTCTGAATTGCTAAGCTTGAATGGTTAATAAATGCCTAAATGATTAGTTTGGAAATCTAGTTTAACATCATAGCTAGTGAGTTTTTGGGCCCAAACACTGAATTTATTTTGAGAGATATCACTGTGATAGCATTCTAGAACTTGCTTTGTTTCTCTGAAATACATGCATAGATTGAAATGATAAAGGCAGATTTTATTTTGTAGCCACGGCCAAATAAATCACCTATGTGAATTCTTCCAGTATTAACCCTTTGGGCCTGAACCTTTTTGTTCATAAACTCCTGTTGATTAGACATATTCTTATTGTCTTACCTTAAAAGAGATTGAATCCCTGATGTGTAGGAAAGAAATTAAGGTAAGCTCCACAGAGGTCAAGATAAAGAAGGTGACTGAATTGTGTCTTTAAAAAGGAAAAGAAAAAGGTGAATAAAAGGAAATATGGCGGAAGGAATTAAATTCCCGAAATTCTGTGGGAACATTAGTGGAGCAAAAC
Organism: Gastrolobium villosum; assembly: GCA_032173675.1. Lineage (NCBI taxonomy): Eukaryota > Viridiplantae > Streptophyta > Magnoliopsida > Fabales > Fabaceae > Gastrolobium > Gastrolobium villosum. Next base: position 23,488 of record JAVKPL010010191.1, on the reverse strand, counting down.
AAATGAGTTGAATGTGTTAAATGAAAAACTATCAAATTTTCAATCTCATTGTTACTTGAGCTACTATCCAAAAAAATTCCACCCTTTAGCCTGGCCAAGTTACAACCTGTGATGTCCTTTTGATCAATTTTGCATGTATTAATGTTCCTCATCTTTAGGTACTTGAGAATATGAGCAAGTTTTATGATAATGTTGTTACAGTGATAGCTGGAGTAATTATCATTCCCCCAAACACTTGAGTATTGAGCGTTATTTGATTATCTGGGTGAGGGATGTGCAAATTAGATTCTAATCTTTTCATGAAAGGCATTATTAAAAATTCTTCACATTGATTCAAGCATACTTAGTAAGATGATCTGTTGGCTGTACAGTGTTATGTTGGATTAATCTGTTTCCTGGATTTAGTCTTATACATTGCTAGGGACAGCAAAGTTCAAATCTGGGAATTATTTGATATGCGGTCAGCATATAGGAAATTACAAGGCAAAAAGAGGAAGAAAATGACTCAATCAATGCAAGAAAAGCAGAGAAAAAGAGTAAAAATATCCAAAGTCTGAATATCAAGGAAGATAAACAAAAGGAGGCAAAAACATATCAAAAAGACCTAGGTTCCCGCGCTCACAGCGCGGGAGTGGCGCTGAGAGCGCGAGAAAGCAAAAATTGGCAGAAGGAACCGCGCTCACAGCGCGGGAATGGCGCTGTGAGCGCGGGAGGTGAAAAAGTGGCAGAAACTCCCACGCCCTGAGCGCGGGAGTGGCGCTCTGAGCGTGGGAGGCGCGAAAGTGAGAAGATTCAAAAGTGCAAATTAGGTCAGAATCTCTCTTATAAAAGGAGACTCAACCTCTGAAGAGACACATCTCAGAATACACATCACAAGACCTAGAGGAGGCGTTCTTCGTGTTCATCACTCTGTTCTTGTATTTTTCTTTATTTTCTTTTTATAGTTTATGTTGAAATCAGATCAGCGATCATGATGTTGATTGGCTAGATCTATTTCTGTAGTCAGGGGCATGATCCCTTTGTAAACAATTGCTACAAGGATTGAATCATTTTATGTATTGAATTAATATATTTCATCTTTTATCTTGAGCGTATTGATATTATTTCTATTAGATCTGATCAACCTAATAGGAAATGATATTCTGGGGATCAGGATTCACAATAGGGATATTGGAATACTGATCCTGAAAGGAGATAAAGATGACTCTCCATGCATGTTCTAGGGATAGACTTGTATGGATTGCAGTCGTGGGATTTATCTACATAATGCTTATTTTCAGGCGGAATTACTAAGGGATTAGGGTTCCAATTGAAGTAAAGGGTTAGATCGCCAAGGGATTGGGATCTAACTAATTATTTCTAAAAGATGATAATTTGTCTGAGTTGTTAATTTCAATAGGTTTTATGAATCAATCCGAAGTAAAATTGGGAACAATTGGTGAATGTACCCTGGCTACAGTCTTTCTCATCACTTTTTCTACAAAAACATCTCTTCATTCTATTTTAAGTCTTTTTCAGAAAAATACAAAAACAAAGCTTTCACTTTTATTGTTATTTTTAAATTACAATTATTTGTCAAACAACCAATCGATTTATCTAACTTAAGAGGACTGGTTATAGTAGTAATTGTTTATCAATCCCTGTGGAGACGATACTTACTTATCACTTTATTACTTGGAACGATCGGTGCACTTGCCGAGATCGCAACAGGGTGCATGTAATATGATTTGATAGTAGGGAGATCTCAGTGGGGGCCTATGTGCCAGGAGTGTATAGCTATCTCGGTGCGGGTTAAGTTCCCGGAGACTAGTAGTATTTGATATGAGTAATTAGAAACGAGGAAGTGTTCCACATTGGTATAACGGTTAGTATGGTAGAGATAATTTATGTAAATGCACAAAGAAGAAACATTTGGGGGATGCCTTAGAATAGGGATAGCTAGTAGTAAGTCGTTTTTACGGCATGGATCATATGGGTGGATTCTCTGATCGGTGAGTCATGGCATCTGGGGCCCTTAGGACAGCAAGAGCTCGAGGGGTTAAACCTGTGAATGTTGTTACCCACTGTATTGGGAGAGTTTTTCCATATGGTTAACGCAAGAAGCGAGGTTATATATTTGTAAATGGACAATAGTATGTCAGGTTTGGATATAAGAGTTGTGGCTTAGTGTGTAAGAACTTTGAAGGGTGATAGTGAAGCACTAATGTAAGTGTAAAGTAAGTCTGAGGAAATAAATTTTGTCTCTAAGTGAGGTAGCAAGTTGGTTGGAACCCTCGTCTTATGACCAAAAGGGGATGATAAGTGAGTTAAAGTTGACAGAATGAGTAAGTGTCCTTCTAGGAAGGCTAGTGATGATCACGATTTCAGGTTAAAACAGTAAAGTGTGAGCCCTAAGGAAAAGATAAATTGAAATAGAATCAAGTGCGAACGTGTATTCATAGATGGGAACTATAGTTGTAATTGATTACCAAAAGTGAATAGCTTGGTTTTGCTGGTAAAGTAGATTGAGAAGTGTTATATATAATTGCATATGCCACTTATGGTGGAAAGTGTGTGGAAAATGCACCATGATTGATGATATTTTGATTAAGTACTAATGAGGTATGGATGAGTGTTTGTGGTAATTTTGAATATTCTGAGAGACTGATATACCAATTGGTGGGGAATTATAGAAGTGTTGGCAATAATGGAATTGATTTTAAGTGATTTGATAATTGAGTGTCAAGGATTCCTAGCGAATAGGACTTGTATATGAGAGATATGACATTTTGAATAGCCCATCAGTTAATAGTGAAATGGGTCGGAAATTGATTCGTTCCAAAGTGTTTAGTGGAAGTGAGTAAAGCTATAAGTAATAGTGTTTTGAGTTTGACATCCAGGATTAAATGATGATGATTATGAGAAAGATAGTATAAATGAGTGGAACATAAGGTTAAGTGGTAACATCGAAGTGGAATGAAAGTTGAAAATAGTTAGTAGGTGAAAATATTAAGCATGAGTCCTCGATATGGAGGTCATTGATGAGTGTTGTGTTTAGACCGTGAGAGGTCTGAGTATAGAATTGAGCTGACTGAGTTGATAAAGTGGAGATGGTTCAGTTAATGAAAAGAGTAACAGTGAAAGCAAATTATGAATATGATTACTAGATGGAAAGAGTCAGGACTGTGTGTGGTTAAAAGACCTTAAAAGGTTAATCGGAGAGATAAACTGTTGTGAGGGTTGTTAGTTTCGTATCACAAGGAGAAAAATATAGTAGTGAGTACCTAAGAAGAGGTGAAGACACGTGACAAGGAAAAATAAGGTATATGAGTATAGAAATTAATGTGAGTCAAAATCATAAGAAACGACAAAGTGCCCTTGAAACTAGAAAGGATGTGCTTCGGTGAAAGCTAAGAAAACAATGAAATCATAAGAGCAGTGACAGTAATGGAAAGGACTAGTATGTTTGAGTATGGTTGAAACAGTGAGGACAGCGAAAAGAGTTAAGTGCTAAAGAAAGTGTGAAGATACATGAAAACAATTAGAGCCTATTATGGAAACAACTAGAGATGTTTGGGAACGGCATTGGGTCAGAAAGACAGATGAAGATCAAAATGAGATGAAGTGAGACAAATAAACTGTAATGTGGTCGTCTATTACCGATGAATTGGTGAAAGTGTAACTGTTAGCCGTGAAGAGCTTAAAGTATTGCGAATTGAAGGTCATTGCACGATAAATGACAAGTGTAAAATGAGTATATGATGAACTATAGTGAGTGGAAAAGCAACAGTGGTTTAAGGAAACAGTGAAAGATATAATGAGTTAAGGGGTCAGATACCCGAAGTTATCAAGTTTGTAAAGGACGAAGTAATCATGGATACCGCAGAAATGAGATTTTCGAGTACACCCCGTGTTACGGGACCGTTAAGATGTAATTTTGCGGACAAAATTCTAAAAGGTGGGGTGATTATAACACCTCACAATTCTAAATTAAGTAATTAAAGTATTAAGTGAGAAATTAAGTGATGGATTAGTGAAAATCCCAAAGATTAGGCCAAAATACAAAGAAAGGGCAAAATGGTAATTAGCCAACACGCAACCCTAGGAAGGTAAAAAATTGAGCAGGAGGTCTCAGATGATAAAAATAAGCCTGGAAATGGATTCAGAACGAAAAATTGAGTGGATAGGCAAGTTTCAGAAAAATCAGTGAATAGTGTTTTTCGCGGGTAAAAATACCGCAGTCAGATTGCACCATAAAACGTGCCAGTGGAATTTTGAGCTCTAGGTTTCGAATATTGATTTTAAATGGTCCATAGAAATAGGAAATATGATTTCTGATAATAATTGAGGAAATTAAGTCAATTTGTGGAAGTTTGTCAACGGAGCGCGCTGTACCTTAAAGCAGTGTTTTTCCGAACAACCGGAAAGCTCCAAATTTTTATCTGAAAGAGTAAAATTAAAGGATTTTGTTAAGATGAAAAATTATAATTTCTCATTAGGTTTTTAAATTGTGAATTTTAGTGATGATCGGAGGGAAATTCGGATGAGTTTTAAATCACGTGGGATCCGGTACCCACTTTAATTCAAATAAACACATACTAGGTACTATTCACCTTCTTTTTTGCACCGTGTTTCCTTCTTCCTCCCACGCCCCAACAGCCCTTGGCCACCATTTTTGAGCCAATTTGCTCCTTGCCATAAACCAAGCTATACTCAACCAAATTCAACAAAGTTTGTGTTGAATCTTGATGGAAAACACCTTCTAAACACATTGGTACCACTCTTGAGCCTTGAAACCGCGTATTTGGAGAGATCTGGGCAAAAATCAGATTCGAAATCTTGGTGAAAATTGTGTTCTTGGAGCTTTTAAATGCTCCAATGGTGGAGTATGCTTAGGTGGAGCCATATACCATGCAATTGGGTAAGTTATTTCAACATTTCATTGGTTGAATTTTGAGTTTTGATTATTGACCCTAAAGAGGGATTTTGTGATATGTGGTGTTAGAGAGCTCAAATGGAAAATGTCTATTAGATGATAATGTCTTAGAATGATGTATTAATGCTAGAAATGCAATGAAAATTTTAAGCGAAAAAAATGGATTTTTAACTTAGAAAAAAAAATGGGTTCATAAAATGGAATTTTTGAATTTTGTGTAATGTGTGGTATAGTGAATTGTAGTGTGATTATATGATGTTAGGAAGTGATTATGTGAGTTGTGGGCCATAGGAATTGAGTGGAAATCCTTGGTTTGGACTAACCAATATTAGGCCATTTATGTACAATTGAGCAAATTGATGTTTTAGAACACTTTGGTGTTGTGTTGTGTGATGGAAAAGTCATTAGATGGGTTGTGTGGTGATTGGCATGTGGAAGAATCAATGTAAAAATGATAAGTGTTGAATGTGGCAAAATGTGCCTAAAGTGTAATAATTCGCAAAACGTTGCGAAAAAGTCGTAAAACCGTAAAACGGCGATTGAATTAGCCTTTGGGTAACCTAAGTAAGAGAAATAAAATGAGAAAGAAAATTTAGAAAAATAAAACCTAAAATAACCCTATGATGGCCGAACCTTAGAGGGAGAGAAGAGGAATTTGACGTTTTTGCGTTTTGACGTATTGTGACTGAAACTGACGGCTGTGCATGGTTGTACAGGTTGCCGTACGTGGACATAGACTTGGAACAGTGAAACAGTGGATTGTCCTTGGTCCTGGATCAAGTGGATAGAGGTAAGTGATGTGGTTTACATATGGTATGCTGAAATTCATGAGTGGATTCAAGGTTATAAGTGTGTGGAATGGTCCTCTGTGTAGGCGTTCCCGGAGAATCAAGCTGTAAGTGGAGTTCTGCGGAGCTCAGTGAAAGGAAAAAGAAAGGTAACCTCTTGGTACTGGGGCTTGTTCCCCTTTTGTGTTCCACCTTGCTAGTTGATGGCAACGGTAGGAAGTGTGTATGAGTAGTGTAGAACAGCATGAGCATGCATGTGCATTATCACAGTGGGTACTTATGTACCAGATCTCTGGCCAATAGATATTTTTAGCCTTCGGGCAAGTGTTTCCGGACTGCCACTGGATAGGTCTCCGAGAGGGAGTTCCAGTTGACCCAGGGTCGTGGTGTGTTATCCGGATAGGAGCACACTAGGTTGTCTCGGGTGTATATGGTTGGAAGGGGTACCTTGGTGGGTTGTTCTATGAACACGCCAGGGGTAGTACCCATAGGCGTATAGCCGAGGACATGGCGTGGTATTGGTAGCTACCATCCCGCATGTCGTAGTTGTTCTGATATATTCCCCCTTTCTCTAAATCCCTTGCTTTATCCCGTTTTATAACAGTGGTGTTGTTTTTATGCTATTGATATACATCGAAGTGAACCATTGGGCGGAGTTTTCTCCAGAACCTCTTGGTTACTGAGATATATCCGTATATCTCACCCCGTCTCGGGGCATTATTTCAGGATGTACCAGTGGATATGGAGCAGCGGGCGAGAAGCCCGCATGATGACGAGTGGAGCAGTGGAGTAGAGTTTAGCTATCATGTTATTTTAGTTTATGGATTTATTTGGCAAGTGAGATGTAATATGTAAATAATTGTAGTTTAAAGTTAAAGTTGTAAATGCAATAGTAATCCAGTGTTGTAAATGTACCATGGTTGTATGTAATATGATGGAAGGGCTTTAGGCCTATTATAGGTTTATGATTATTCGTATTATGTTTTATGCATGAAATTGTAAGTAAACTGTTTGTTTTATGTGTATATTGGATTGGGTTGTAAGTGCCCCAAGGCGTTGTTGGACCTTGTGTGTGCCACCCATTGGATTTTGCTGGATTTCAGGTGTATTAGTGGTGTTAAACAGGTTATGCAAATTTGGGGATTTTAGGAAATACAAAGGAAACTCTGGCGAATTTTCTGTAGAATTGGCAGTTTTTGGGTGAACTTTGGAGGAGCGTATCTCTCTCCATAGTGGTCCGATTGGGACGTGCCATACGCCATTTTGAAGCTTAAGATGTCCCCTACGTTGTGTCAAAAGCCTAGGTTCATTGGTGGTGTGCGCAGCCCATGGGGGCTGTTGTCACGCACTGCCCTGTTCTGGCCAGTACCAGTGGGCAGATTCGGGTCTGTATTGGGAAATTAATTCCCGCTTCGTTACTTGGTCAAATTAAGCGTACGATATATCAAATCGAAGTTTGAGGTGTCTAGTTTATGGTGTAAAAGTTTGAGAGGCAGTGTCCTTGTGGTTAGGTGCAGTTTATTCCGTGAAGTTTGGACGTTTTAGGCTGTTTCGGAGTTGGTAGGCAATGTTGTTTGTCCAACTTCAAACGGCGATAACCGGAGCTCACGAGCTCGGAATTGAGTGTGCGATAGCTTGATAGAAAGGTAAGTGAATAAGGAAAAAAGATAACCTGGAGTTTAAGTTTGGATTTTTATTTTGTGTTCGTAGAAAAACAGTTTGGCAAATCCTGTTAAGTGGTAAAAACGAAAAAAGTGAGGAATTGACTAAGTGGGTTTATGGGAACCCCTTAGTATCTTGTAGGTAATAAAATAATGTGTATAAATAGTTAAGAAAGTCTTCCGCTAGTGTTTCAGTTACGGTCACAGCTTTTTATCAGTACGCTTTTTATACTTTTACTGTTCGCGTAATAATCGGAAAAAGTTTACTCTCATTTTTATAAATGAACTGCTGTGATTGTAACTGCGCTTAATATCATAATTAATGTTAACAATACCGGTACGTAACGGGCTGTTACATGGTCAGTATGCATGCCTCTTAATTGGAGCAGAAAACCCTCCCCATTCTTCTCTGTGCGCGCCCCAAAGAGAGGAGACTCAAGCCAACTTTCTGACTTGTGTTATGCTTCTATTAAGTCTTCCAAGTTTCCTTTCTCTTACTTTCCCTTGTGCAGATTGTATAGTCAGATTTCAACTTGCCTAACCAAACTAACTCCTCCCCTCATTCCCTTAGTCGTGAGTGATTGATTGAGAAGACAAGTCAGAAGTGGTACTCCTCCTTTTCCCCTGAACTATGGACATCATTGAGAGAAACCAACTACTCCAAACACACTCTTATCCTTCTTTGACCGTGAGCAGTCTTAGGAGGGACCTTAAGGAAACTCTAGTCATTCTCCTTAGTGTTCAGCCTCGAACTCTTGCATAAGAAACCTAACCTCATCTCTCCTTTTCACCTCCCTTGGCTATAAGTAACCATAAGAAGAAGAACAAGATATTGAAACTCATCTCCCTACTCCTTTCAAACCTTCAAACCCGTAAGAACATAGCAAGACACTTAAGCATATTTTTCTTCCCTACTCTGATTCGACCTTGTGGCAGCAAGCAAGTAGTTTAGAAAACAAGCTTACATTCCTTTCTCCCATCCTTTGTTCGGTCAAAGACTTATCTTGAAGAGCTTGGGACCAAAACCAACATCATTTTTCTGCTCCCTTGTGCGCTGTCTAGGAGTGAAGAGCAAAACTTATGGCTGTCCCTTTTTGCTCGGTTGGAATTCTGAGTGTGTAGACAAGAAGGTAAGCTCAAAGCTCTTGTATTCTTCTCTTCTTCCTTGATTGGTTTGTGGCTGTATCCATGTTGTATAAGTTCTGGTTTTTGTTTGGCTTTTCTTCCCACCTTGTCGGTCTGCTTAGCTGTGGTAGACAATCAGTTTTGTCCCCTTAATTATTGCTGCTCAGCCATGCAAGTGTGGGGGGCATAGCATTCGCACATGGTGTTATTTGACAAAGAAGACTTGGAAAAAAAATTATGCACTCATGCACCTGCACCTTGTCACTCGAAAGGAAGTCAGTGGACACCTTGTCCTTATTTCTTTTAGTGCACCTTAAAGTCAAAGGTTGTCATGTGAACATAAATCCTTATGCTTCCTTGTTGAGATGCAAACGGATTAGGTGAGGAAAGGTGGGAACCTAGGATTTTGTCATTGATAGCTAGTGAGAGATAAATTGTATAGAGGAGGCAGGCTGTGTGGTATCAACTTAAACCATGTAGATATGATTAGTTAAATGAGAAAGTGGTGAGAAGTCAGAAAATTAGTTGGTAGGAAAACCAAAGATGATATGTTAATATGTTAATAATTGATGTGAGAAGGATTTTGGGTAATGGGAATATTTTAAGCCCTTATAACCGAGGCTGTGTGTGTGTGTTGGGGACTTGGAAAACTTTTAATGGTTAACCTTTAGTAAAATGAATTATGTAAACACCACTCTAGTCATGTTGCTATAATGTGTGAGGCTTTGGGAAATTAATTGCTGTCTGTGGGTGGTATGCATCATGGGTGGTCTTTAAATTGTTAACTTGGTTATTAACTTGGTTATTTAGATTGTTAAATGTGTGGCACTCAATTTAGTGGGCAGAACCGAATTGGTTTATAAGTATGCTGCCTTGAAGATTTTGTTTGATAGCAATGGTTGGAATAAAAAGTTATGCAGTGAACTATTAATCTTGAATGCTTGCTAAATCAAATAAAATACAAGAATGGGAATCATGGAAATGACTTGGAAATTATAGGATTAATATGGAACCTATTCTGACTTGTCACATATACATATATTTAGGTGCACGTAGCTCTTATAGAGTGAGCTGAACTTTGGTGCTGTTGCTTATTGCATGAACATGAGGTAAGTGTCAGGCGATATTACCTAATGTGACTATTGACTACTGGTATAAAGTTGTGACATGATGCTCCATATTCCGTAAAAGTATTATGTTCCTTATGATGAAAGAAAACTGCCAAAAATGTGCCGTGATGGCTATGGAAATGTGCCGTGATGGCCATATGATTATGAGGTAAAGTGGTTATGTGGCAGCATAACGTATATGACAAGTATATGTGCCGTGATGGCTATATGAAAAGTATATAAGCATGCACCTTACATCATACCGCATTTTTACGCTTTGTGTGTGAAAGCATAGCATGGCATGCATGTACCAAGATCATATAGGCCTTGCTTTTTAGAATAGTTATGTACAGGACCATGTGTTTGAGCAAGCATCATATAGGCATCCCTAAGGTACCAGGGTATGGGACACTTGGCATCAGTCCGCATAGGCCCGCAGTTGGAATCCACAGAGAGCTCAGGTGCCAGGAGTATTTGATTCCACTGTGAAGTGCGCGCACGACGGTGCTAAAAGCGCAAAGGAAAGGCGTTATATACGCAATATCTATGAATATGATGAAAAGGAAAGGCGTTATATACGCAATATATATGAATATGATGAAAAGGAAAAAGGAAAAGGAACAAGGATATGTTGAAGTGACTGTTTATGATTTTGTGCCTAGTTAATACTGTTATATTATTGGTTTTGTTGCCACACTACTGGGATTATTCTCACCCCTTTGGGGCTGCTATTTTCATAAATGGCAGGAGGACGTAAAAGCATTTGAGGGCGTGATGTTTGCTGTTGCTTGCTGATGCATGGACTTTTGCTGTTACTGTTTGATTGTTGGATGACTGTAATGCTTAATATTTTGGTACTCTTGGATGACTGTAGACTTTATCATCTTCTATTTTACCTTGAACTTTTATGAACAACGGCTGTTTTGGAAAAATCAGAAAAAACGTTTTGCGAAGAGAATTTGAACGTTTAACTAAGTGCTGAATTTTTACCAGTTTTACAATCATTTTACGTGTCATGTTTCGAGGGGCAAACGAACTCCGATTTACTATTATTTTATATGCACGCGAAGCCCCGGGAATGTACTTTCAAACTGTGCAGGTTTCATTTTTATACGATTTCTGTACGAATTTTTGTAAGCTTTACCACACAGACTGTTTTCCAGAAAACAGACAGGATTCACAAGCGTTTTACGTGTCCTGTTCCGTGGGGCTATTCACCTCCGAATCGCGCATAATTTATATGTACGCGATGCCCCGGATGTCTAGTTTTACAGAAGCTTGGAATATTTTTTATCGCATCTAAATTCGATTTTATACAGATTTTACAAGACAGCAATGTTTTCTGAAAAGTATAGAAATTTCAGCAAAGGGTTTTATAACTGAAATTTCCTATGATTGATAAATGATTTCATTTTTTTTTTCAAATTGTTTTTATGAGAATAAAATCTGGATTTTTTTTAGTTTCAAATTAAATAATAATTAATGAGTTCCATACCGCTGTAACTCTAATACGATTTAGCAAACAACCCTCTTGGATGCATACAAGAGTGGGTGTTACAGATCCAATATTAGATTCTGATAAAAAAACATATACGTGGCGGACAAAATATTTTTACAGTAGCCAGAAATACTTTTGTCATCCCACCCAAAAAAAAACCTTAAGAGTGCATCATCAATATTACAATTTTGGCTTACTTTTCGGATAAGAAAATGGTTGTTACTTTTTGTTTGTATCTTTTATTGGAAAGAAAAAAAAAGAGATAACCACACATGAAAATATCTTCTCACCCAAATTCTTTTTAAAAAATGATAACCCCATTCCAAACTGATCAGAGGTAAAGTTTTCTGTAAGATAATTCCTCCAAACTGTAATCTGAGTATGAGGGAAATTATTGTTAAGACAACATAAGGATAATTATGGGGTTTTGTGGAAGTCCATCTATCCATGTAAATTTGGTATTATGAGTGATGACTTTGTTTATTTTGTTTTTGTTATAAGGCCAATGATGGTGATTGAGTTATTCTTAAGTTGATTTTCTTGGCATTGATGTAGGGTTCACTTTTAGAAATGTAAACAGGAGTGGCCATGACATCAGCTCAAATAGCACCAACTCATCAGCCTCCATATCTGTCACTTCTAGAAGATAGGGTGAGATCTTGCAATCTTCCAATTTGAAAAGCTTCAGCTATAGTGAACTAAGAGCAGCCACAAAAAGGGGAGAGGGAGTATCTCTGAGAAGCCCATCACCCTCTCTGACAAGGAGGAAGACAGTGAGGACAATGAGCCTATTGGCAAGAAGCTGAAGAAAGGAGGAACGTAAAAACCTACTGCTAGGGAGATATCCCCAAGTAGCTCTGCTACTGAGTCTCTTGACGTTCCATCCCCTCCCCTATCACCAGCTCATTCCTCACCTCCATCAAGAACACAGCAACCCTCTCCTATGCAACATAAAGGAAAAGGGATTAAAGAAACAGAAGCAGCACCTGCTGCAGAAGAACAGGTGGCTGAGCAAGAGGCTCAGCCACAGAAGAAACTTGACAAGGGAAAGGTGATTCTTGTTGAATCCCCTAAAAAGAAAAAGCCAATTGTTCCCAGACAGATCAATCTGGGAGGACCACTCTCTTATCCTATCATCCGTCCTGACATAACTGGGGACGAGGCCCTTGCTAGGGCTCTAGTAGAAAAGGAAGGCTTGGAAGTACCTCCACTGATGGAGGGACAAACTACATCAGCCCCCTCTTCTTCCAAGACTAAAGAGGTAATAATCAAGCAAGCACTGAAGAACCTCCAGCTGCTTCCAACAACAACCAGCAGCAGAAAAATAAACCAGCTTCCCCCATCGCATCAAGAAAAAAATCACAAATTGGGATTGCTGAGATTTTTAAAATGATGGGGAAAAAGATGAAAAAGTTGTTGCCAGAAAAACAATCTGTTCCTCAGATTGATATGACAGATACCTCTAAAGAACTGAAGGCTCTGAGGAACGGGTTGGACCAACTCTCATCTTCCTTCATCAAATTCCAAGAACAACAGAAGGACGACAGAGAGCAACTTATCGACACTATTAAAGCCAGCATCAAAGACAATAGTGCTGCCCCCTCTGCACCAACTTTGCAAGTTGTCAGGGATGAAATCAGAAAAGCATCTGACTCCCTGACGCATGCTCATTCCCTGCACAACACTAGAGCTGAACTACAGCTTAGGAAACTCCTCCTCAAAAATTCTAAAGAATGAAAAGAAACCAAAGAAGCCCTCAAGGCCTTTGGAACGTACCTGGAGGGAAGAATTTACCTGCTGGAACTCAGAATGTGGGATGTTGAGGCGCAGCTTGTGCAAATTCGTAATGGTACGATAATGATGAGATCCACCATTGATCACCTCGTTGCAGTAATTAGTGATCTACTAAAGGACACTGAGATATGGCTTCTTGAAGCTGAAGTAAGAAGATTGAGAGATCAGCTCAGGAGAAGACCACCTACACAAGAGGAAACTAATGCTACTAGAGAGGCTGTGACAAGTGCCGGAGAGGATACCAAGTTGGACAAAAGACGTCCCTAGTGAAAAAGAGAAAACCCTCATATTTGTTTAGTTTTATTTCGCTTTCAGCACTTTACATTTGTTTTCTTTTCCGTTCCCTAGTGTAAATTTAATTTATTTTTGAAATGGAAATTTTTTTTTGTTCAAACTGTTTGGTTCATAGATTTCAGTTATGGTATTGTGGTTGTAAAATTTGAATAATCAATGGCATGAAACACAAAGTCAATGATTAATAATTCTTATTCTTACTCTGAATGCTTGAAATAGGAAAAGTGAAGTGAATTTAATCTTTAGATTTCTGAAGGATGCTGATCTGTATGAACTAAAGCTGGTAAGGAATGAAAAATGCCAAACACTTACTCATGAGAGCGTTCCTGAGGTGAAACCACAATGAAACTTCTAAATTTTCCCTGATGCTATAAGCATGACACGAGCTGTTGAACTCGCGCAAATTAAAAAAAATATTTTTAATTAGGGTTCAGAAATTTGCAGTAAAGTGGAAACCCTAAGATGTCTCTCAAGGAAATTGTTTGGGTGAAAATCGCTTATGATCGCAGAAAATAAAAAGGGGGGATTTTGATTCTTGTTGAATAATTTAAAAGGCAGAATATAAAATTGGAATTAAAATTTCGTAATTAAACATTAACCAACCTAAGGTTAGGGTTTCATGGATGTCCTTCCTTGGATAAAAATTCTCAAATTCACAATTGATGTCAATTGAATCAGAATCCTTATTTTCAATTGAGAACATTCGGATCATCAAATCTGATGATTATTCCTTTTCCATAATAGCGATCGTGAACCTCAGATCGAATATCCACAATCGCACGATATCGATCTGAGTTAGGAAAAGAAACAAATCTGGTTAGAGAATTATAAAAATTACCAAATTCACGATTAATCTCAATTGAATCAGAATCCTTATTTCCAATTGAGGTTAATCGGATCATCAAATCTGATGATCATTCTTCACCCATAATCGCAATCGCGAATCTCAGATCGAATATCCACAATCGCACGATATCGATCTGAGTTAGGGTAAAGAAACGAATATGATTAGAGAATTATAAAAATTACCAAATTCACGATTAATCTCAATTAAATCAGAATCCTTATTTCCAATTGAGGTTAATCGGATCATCAACTCTAATGATCATTCTTTGCCCATAATCGCAATCGCGAACCTCAGATCGAATATCCTCTATCGCACGATATTGATCTGAGTTAGGGTAAAGAAACGAATCTGGTTAGAGATTGATCTCAGATCCTCTAGAAAGATCCATGGAATCCCTTCCCCTTAGGTTGATTAAAAGGGTTTTAGCCTAGCGTGGCTAGGATAAACATGATTACAAATTAAATTGCATAAAAGAAAAAGAAGAAGAAGAAGAAGAACGCGAAGAACACTTCAGAGAAAATGCTTTGATCCACAATTCTGAAAATTACATCATCCAAAATGTTTCCCCGCCTTTCCTACATATGCCCCTAGGTTCAAAAACCAATTTGGGCTGGGCTCAATTCAGATCGGCCCAGCCCATTCGTCTAAAATGCAAAATAAAATAATAAAATAAAACTTAATTACAAGTCTAAAACTTTAGCAAAACATGTTCTTCTTGGCGTCATAAATCGACCAGATTCCAGTCCGAATTGGGCTTCGAGCTCTGCATAAGAATTGTAGCCCTCTGTGTTATCCGACAACTGTGGACCGAGATATGGCCAAAATATAAAAGTGACGTAAAGCAGAAAAATTCTGACGAAAATAAATTAAACCCAATAAAACACTAAAAAATGTAAATTAACTCAAAACATCATTATTTTATTCAAATAAATCCTAAAAATACTAATCAAGAGTAACAAATAAGTGCAATAAAATATGAGTTATCAAATTCCCCCACACTTATCTTTTTGCACTCCTGGGCAAAAACTAGAATAGAAAAAGAAAACAAAGAAATAAGAAAAGAGTGAAGATCAACCTATCCTTCCCAATAATTAGCAAGTATACAAAAGATAACAAAAATCACAAGTCTTGAACCGATAAAATAACCAGGACAAAAATTCCTTATTCTCAAATCACAAGACCTGTCAATTTCAACTGCAACTGCTAACTACACAAAAATGGTTCCTCACAGGATGCTCTCAATTTTCTCTCAAGTGTATCAGTTAATTCAGTATATCACTCAAATCAACTCAAGAAAACCATCCTACCATAGGCTTGCTCAAGTTCTACTTCTCCACTGCTAATAACACATGCATGCACAAATCAAGAGGGTTTTATGCAGGGTTATAACGAGGCTGAGGTAAAGGTATGGATGAATATATAAGAGAAGGCTAAACACCCCAGAAATTTACAAAGAGCAAAAGTTAAGAACTAAACTAAGAACATAGCATCAAGTAGCTTGATTTCTTCCTCACTGGTTTAACACTTTCTTCAAGAAAAATACGGTGCATGCACATGGAAGGGTGATTTCCACATTATCTGCTAAAGTCCATCCAATTTCCTTCTTATTTTCTTTCAGCAATGTCAGAAGCTTTTCCTCCTGCTGAGGTAGAAGGTTCTTCTTGGCCACTATCACATGTAACTGCTCATTTTCCTCCAGATATGAATACTTCAGATGGTCAGGCAGAACCTTTAGTTCTAACTAAGGTGGCTGCTCAGTGGATGGGAGAAGTCTAGCGAGTGCATGTTCTACAGAAAACACATTAACATCTATGCCTGCAATCAAATTCTCAGAAAAAGAATCATCAATAATTTCAACAGGCAATACAGAATTCAACTTCAATGCAGAACCACTGTGCAAATCATCATTCAATGCATGATTAACATCAGAACAGCACACCGCTATCTCAGCACAAACAGTACAATTATTACTATCGGTACAACCACATGACTGATCAGAATCAAGGAATGATGATAATTCTGGAAATTCAGCAGTTAAGTCATCAAATATATCATCAATCATTTCATCAATTACATCCATATAGAAAATGGAATGGTCTTCCCTAGGAAATTTCATGGCAACAAAGATATTAAAATTTACCATGCTATCACCAAATTCCATTGAAAGAGTACCAGCATGCACATCTATCTTGGTCCTAGCAGTTTTCATGAAAGGTCTTCCAAGTATAATTGTACTACTAGGAATCTCACCCTCCATCCCTAAGACATAGAAATCAGCAGGAAAAATTATATTGTTCACCCTAACTAATATATCTTCAACCACACCAGAAGGATGAACACTACTCCTGTTGGCTAGCTGAACAACAATACCAGTAGCACGCAAGAGAGCAAGACCAAGAGACTTATACACAGATTCAGGCATCACATTAATGGATGCTCCTAAGTCTAACATACAATCATGAAAAACATAATTTCCAATAATGCAAGGGATAGTAAATGTCCCTGGATCTTGGCACTTCTTGGGCATGGGCTGGATGAGTGCTGACACATTCTGGCTGACGCTGACTCGTTCGTCTCCTTTCAGCCTCCTCTTGTTGGTGCACAACTCCTTCATAAACTTAGCATATCTTGGAATTTGCTGAATCGCATCCAAGAGTGTGATATTGACCTCTACTTTTCTGAAGGTGTCAAGAATCTCTTTATCTTGAGCTTTTGCTGCTTGCTTTTTAGACTAAGTGGTTCTTTGAGGAAAAGGTAATGGGATGTGGACATCAGAAGTATTAGTATTCTGCTTCCTTGAACCAGTGTCACCTCCTTGAGATGACTCAACAGCAGATTGGTTTGATTCCTCCAGTTGCTTGCCAGACCGCAAAGAGATGGCACTAACATTACCAGTTCCCTTTGGATTTAGAACTGTCTGCGATGGAAGGGAGCTGCCACTTGCTTGTTGATTCTGACTCATTGATGTTGCAAGTTGGCCAATCTGTGTTTGCAGATTCTGGATGGAAGACTCAGTCCTCTGCTGGAACTGCAGATTGTTAGTTGCCATCTGCTTCACTAAATCCTCCAAAGAAGGAACATTGCTACTGGCTTACTGCTGCATTGGCGGCTGCTGCATTGGCTATGGAGGTGAAAATTGTTGAAACTTTTGCCTCTGCTATGAAGGTGCAAACTGCTGCCTCTGCTGGAATGGTGCACTTTGCTTGTTCTGATTCCAATTGAGATTTGGATGATTTTTCCAGCCAGGATTATATGTATTTGAGAATGGATAGTTTTGCTGCTGCTGCTGCATCTGCTGGTATTGTGGCTTTGCAGGAAAAACTGCAGCAACAGACTGATCAACATGGAAACCACTGTCTTGTAGAGAAAGACAAGCATCCATGGGGTGAGAAGGATCATAGCAGATGCCACACAGGTTGCTTGGCTGTTCAGCAGAAGGTTGCCCTGTCTGTGTCACTGCCAACTGCCTCACCATTGATGTTAACTCATCAAGCCTGTTCTCTATTCTCTGGTTATCTGCGCTTGATGATCCTGCTGCTGCCACTATTGGATTTTGTATTGGAAAAGATTGCACTTGGAAAACTACACTGCTATTTGCTCTAGTGCCAAATTATTGAGCATTAGCTGCTATCTCAGCAATCAACTCTTTTGCCTCATCAGGTGTTTTATTGCTCCAGACTCCTCCACTAGCTGCATCTAAAAGATTCCTATCCATAGGTAGCAACCCTTCATAGAAGTAAACAATCAGGAGATTGTCTGGAATCTGATGATGTGGACAGCTTGCACAAAGCCTTTTGAACCGCTCCCAATACTCATGCATGTTCTCCCCATTAGACTCTTTATGCCACTGATATCTTTTCTGATTGTGGTGGCCCTGGATGAAGGGAAGAATTTCTCCAGAACTAAACTGAACATGTCATTCCAGCTGACAATGGAGGAAGGTGGCAAGTAGTACAGCCAGTCCTTAGCTCCACTATCCAAAGAGAAAGGGAAGGCACGCAGCTTGATTTGCTCCTCATCCACCCCTGGTGGTTTCATAGTGCTGCAGACTATATGAAATTCCTTCAGATGTTTATGAGGATCCTCACCTGCAAGACCATGAAACTTGGGAAGCAAGTGTATTAGTCCAGACTTAAGCTCCAAAGGTACAACAGGATTAGCATAACGAATACACAGGGGCTGCTCATTATCAACATTAGGAGCAGCCAATTGCTTAAGTGTTCTGTCACCCATGATTTCAGAATCAAATAAATTACCAAAACAATAAACACTATGAAAAGGACTCGAACAAACAGACTCTAAGGTATGCTCAGGAGCAGCCCTACTGTAAGTCAACCTACGAGCTCTACTAGCAGCATGCAATGATCTCTCTATCTCAGGGTCATATGCATATAAATCATCAACACTAGTGGCACTCCTAGTCATGCATCATAGGCAGAAACATATAGCAGTAAAATCACAGAACATACGATAGGACACAGAAATTTGCCGAAAATAACAAAATAGAAGCAAATATAAATCTATGAAAAATACCAAATGACCTCAGAATGCTATAGGACCAACTCTCCTAAGCTCTAAATGACCTTACGGACTCAGAAATCAAATAAAACTTTTTCAAAAAATAAAATAAAATAGTAAATTGAAGAATTTGGTGAAACCACGGCCTGATTTGTGGGGCTAAGCCCCACAACTTTTGATAGGGGTGATCATTTTCTTCAGGTCACCAATTTTCAGATCGATCAAAGTAAGTCGAACAAATTCAGAAATACCTGACACGTCCTGAAACGACAAAGAAACAGCAAAGAAGGTTAGTAAACGGCTGAATTTGGCAAAAATAAGGGTCACCTCATGCCCTTGAAGGGCATGACTTATGCTCAGAAGGTCAAATTCCTTTGGGAATAGAACTCCCGAAGCCAATCTCTCAAACAGAAGTTTTACCAATTTCCCCAAATTGCCCAAAAATGTAAACCGTTATGCAAATTTTTTTTGAATTATTATTTAAAAAAAAAACAGAAATAGAAAAATTAAAATAAAAGAGAATTAATGAGAAAATTAATTTTTTTTGTAAACTTTGTAACAAAAATGAAAATTAAAAAGAAAACTGAAACAGGAGAGAGAATTCAAATGAAAACTGAAACAAAAACCAAAATTAAAAGGCAATTCGATTTTTTTTTAAAAACAGAAACAGAAACGAGAAGTATCACAAAAAACGATTTAGACCGATGCAATTTCCCCGGCAACGGCGCCAAATTTGACACGAGCTGTTGAACTCGCGCAAATTAAAAAAAAAATTAATTAGGTTTCATAAATTTGCAGTAAAGTGGAAACCCTAAGTCGTCTCGCAAGGAAATTGTTTGGGTGAAAATCGCTTATGATCGCAGAAAATTAAAAGGGGGGATTTTAATTCTTGTTGAATAATTTAAAAGGCAGTATATAAAATTGGAATTAAAATTTCGTAATTAAACATTAACTAACCAAAGGTTAGGGTTCCATGGATGTCCTTCCTTGGATAAAAATTCTCAAATTCACGATTGATCTCAATTGAATCAGAATCCTTATTTTCAATTGAGAACATTCGGATCATCAAATCTGATGATTATTCCTTTTCCGTAATTGCGATCGCGAACCTCAGATCGAATATACACAATCGCACGATATCGATCTGAGTTAGGAAAAGAAACTGATAAACTCCTGGTTCATCAGGTTTTTCAGCACAAATTAGGATTAATTTGTATGAATAATTGGTTGAATAAGGAGGTTAATGTCTTAAAATTTCCTGAATTACAAGTTCTGAGAGCTTTGTGAAAATCTACATTGTCTTGTAGGGAAAGGAAGCCCAAAAAGCATCAAAAGAAGGAAGAAGATTCTGGAGGAGAAAATTGCCCAAGTGTTGAGCGCTAAAACGGCCACACTGACCGTTTTAGCGCGCTGCTGCAGTTTGAAGAAGGAAGTTACTGGTGCTGAGTGCTAAAACGTCCACACAGACCGTTTTAGCGCGCTGCTGCAAATCAGAATTGGAAGCCTCTGGAGCTTAGCGCTAAAACGCTTACACTGAGCGTTTTAGCGCTCTAATGTGCAATTCTTCTCTGTTCTGAAACGCTAAAACGTTCGAATCAAGCGTTTTAGCGTTGAAGTCAGTTGAAAGCAGTTGGGAGGTTATCAGCCATGGACGCTAAAATGCTCATTCATACCGTTTTAGCGCCCAAGTCAGTTGAAAGCAGTTGGTTACGCATCAAGACGGACGCTAAAACGCCCAGTTATGACCGTTTTAGCGTCCACATTATTTTTCAGCAGATTTGTAACACTATAAAAGGAAAAAGGCCTGAGAAAAAAAGGATATATACTAGATACTTTTCTCTCTCTTAATTGTCTACTCTCCTATCATATATCAGATCTTAGGTTCTGAATTCTTTCTTTTTAAACAATAATTCTTAGGAGTAGTGTAGTATTGCAATTGAAGATTGAAGATTCACTACCATGACAATGGAGTTTGTTCTTTCTTCTTCTCTTGTATTTACTTTCATTATATCTGAGTAGATTCCTTTGTAGTCTGATTCAATGGAACTCAAGTGTGTATTTATGAATAATTAATGTGAAGTTATGTTTTCCTATTATGTGACTTGTATGAAGTTGTCTTGATCAATCATTCTTGTTTATGAAATGATGTAGAACAGACATGTTTGCATTGTTTTAAAGTTGACAACTTCATCATTAGTATTATAGTAGTCAAGACATTGATGCTATAATATTAATGTAATCTTAAGACCTTAGTAATTAATGCAAGTATTATGAAAGGAATCACCAAGACATTGGGGTTTCTGATTAATGTACCCATCAAGGTAGTAAGACATTACATCTTGATGATAAGTAAAAGGTTGATTAACATCACATGATAGAGAAGTCATGATGGAAATTGATTCATTCATAAATTCATACTTGAGGGAGATTGATATCTGACTACTGTTTTAAATTATATTCATATCTTTGTGTTTTAAACTTATCTTGTTTTATGCAATTACATTTCTAGTGACAAGAAACTCATGCAAATCAAATCTTTTTGGTTGACTCAAATCAATAGCAAGTGGATAATCAGTGCTTGACACAATTCCTCGTGGGAGCGATCTTTACTTATCATTTTTATTACTTGTATGACTAGTGCACTTGCTAATTGGACAACAAGTTTTTGGCGCCGTTGCCGGGGAATTGATGTTCAACATTGATGTACACCATCAGTTGTTGAGATTGAGTCTTTTAATTTTCAGCATTTTTAATTTTTGTTGTATGAATTTTGGTGCTCTTGTAATTCTGGTGTATGCAAGGTACTTTTGATCAAAACTCTTTGTTGTTTGATCCATAATTAGAAAGGACACTTAGAAGGAGAAGAAGGGCAGCCAGAAGAAGGCAGCAATTGTTAGACAGTGGTGAAACAAGTGCTACAGTACAGGCAGAAAATATGGCAGAAAATCATGTGCAACAACCACAAAGGACATTGGGGGATTACATGACTCCTGCTGTCATTCCACCTATTGGAAGTGTGGTTACACCTACTGTGGAGCCAAATAATTTTGAACTGAAGCCTGCATTGGTGCAGTTGGTGCAAAAGGAGCAGTTTGCTGGAACAAGTGCAGAAGATCCATATCTGCACATTGAAAATTTCTTATTGTTGAGTGATACTGTAAAGATTAATGGTGTGACAAGAGATGCTATTCTGTTGAGGTTATTCACTCATTCACTGAAGGATGATGCCAGAAGGTGGTTGCAGTCATTGCCACAAGGAAGCATTACTACTTGGGACGATTTGCAAACCAAGTTTCTGGCCAGATTTTTCTCAGCATCTAAGAGAGCAAAGTTGAAGGATGAGATTACAGGCTTTAAGCAAAAAGAGTCAGAATCTATTTATGAGGCATGGGAAAGGTTCAAGACACTGTTGAGGAAATGTCCCCAACATGGGATAGAAGTGTGGAATCAAGCAGCAATCTTCCTGCAGGGAATGACTACCAACACTAGAACATTGGTGAATGCCACTACTGGTGGGTCATTGACAACCAAAACTCCTGAGGAGGCACTTGATATTTTTGAATCTTTGGCATCTCAAGAATTGGACAATGCTCCAGTGGCTGAGAGGAGAACAGGAATCATTAAGTTGGATGGGTATGATGCCTTGTTAGCCAAAAATGATCAACTGATGCAGACTCAGAAAGAGCAACAGCAGCAATTGGATGCTCTCACTAAGCAACTATCCAATCAAAAGGTTGCTTCAGTGGACACCAATTCTGTGTGTGCAATCTGTGGAAAAAGTCATGTGACAGATGATTGTGATTATGGGGGATCAATAGAACAAGCTGAAGTCAATGGAGTGTGGTATGATCAGAGGAACCCTAACACTCAGGGGCGAAATTTATATGTGCCACCATGGAAGAACAGAAATCAACACCCTGGGTTCAGTTACACTTCCAACCATCAGTTAAATCCTCCTCCACCACATACACAACAATTAGGAGATTCTTCAGCATGGGAGAAAGCCTTTGCCCAGTTGTCCAAAACTACTCAAGATTTTATTCAAGGATCCAATTCTTTCAGGGAAGAAACATCTGCATTCATGCAAGAGACTAAAACTTCATTCAGGAATCAAGAAGCATCCATTAGGAATCTGGAGACACATATTGGTAAGATTTCAAGACAGATATCTGAAAGATCACAGGGCAAGTTTCCTGGTGATACCATGGTGAATCCAAAGGAGCATTGTAAAGCTATTACCACAAGAAGTGGACTTGTGCTTCAGCCTGTTCAAAAGAAGATGGAGGATAAGAAGGATGAAGAAGTCATTATAGAGGATGTAGTAGAAGAGGATGAACAAGAAATAGTGAAGGAAGATAAGGAGAAAAATAAGGCAGTAGTTGAAAATAATTCTTCACCCAAGAAGATGATGAAGTGGGAGAAAAAGAAAATGGTTGATAAACAAGATCAGCCCATTAACTTGTCTCCCTATGCCAAGATTCCTTATCCCCAAAGGTTGAAGCAAGAAATCCAGAAACAGCATTATGCAAGATTTCTGGATATTTTTAAGAAGTTACAGATTAACATTCCATTTGCTGAAGCCTTGGAGAACATGCCTCACTATGCAAAGTTCATGAAAGATATTTTGTCAAAGAAGAGGAAATTGAAGGATGGTGAGACAGTAGCTTTAACAGAAGAATGTAGTGCCCTTATCCAGAAGAAACTTCCACCAAAAATGAAAGATACAGGAAGTTTTAGCATCCCTATTGATATTGGAGATGTGGAAGTAGGGAAGGCACTTTGTGATTTGGGGGCTAGCATAAATCTGATGCCATTGACTGTATGTAGAGCCTTAGGAATCAATACACTGAAAGAGACCAACCTGATTCTACACCTTGCAGATAGGTCTATCAAGAGACCAGAAGGTGTGGTTGAAGATGTGTTGGTTAAGGTTGATAAG
>JAVKPL010010190.1:0-41557 GCA_032173675.1 Gastrolobium villosum | reverse complement strand
ATGTTGATTTATCTGTGTTGTTTGATTTGGGAGCAACACATTCTTTTGTGGCGGACTATGTGGCTAAGGCGTTGGACTTAAAGGTAACACGAATGGCTCCTCCGATGCGTATTACTACCGCTACAGGAGAGGTTAGTGAATCGTCTTGGATTTGTGAAGATGTGAAGTTTACTTATTTAGGCAGGGGTTACACCATTGATTTAATTATCTTACCCCTGGCCTCTGTCAATTTGATTTTGGGGATGGATTGGTTGTCTCGGAACTGCGCAATGATTGATTGCTGCGGAAAGAGGTTGTTGTTGTCTCACGAGAGGCCGACTGTTTGTCCGTCCTTGTATTTGTCTGTTAGTCAAACTGTGAAAGCCTTGAAGGTTGGAGATTTGGGGTATGTCTTGTTGGGCGGATTGGTAGGTGACAAAAAGGAGGAGATTTCTTCTATTCCGGTTGTTAATGAGTTTGAGGACGTATTTCCTGATGAGATACCGGAATTCCCGCCTGAGAGAGAGATTGAATTCTCGATTGACCTATTGCCTGGTGTGGGGCCGATCTCCTTGGCTCCATACCGGATGTCGCCACTTGAGTTGGCCGAGTTGAAGAAACACATTGAAGAATTATCTGCGAAGAATTTTATTAGGCCGAGTGTGTCTTCGTGGGGATCACCGGTGATATTTGTAAAGAAAAAGGATGGTAGCATGAGATTGTGCACTGACTACCGACAGCTAAATAAAGTGACTATTAAGAACCGGTACCCATTACCGCGTATTGATGACTTATTAGATCAGTTGAGGGGTGCCTGTGTATTTTCAAAGATTGATCTCCGGTCCGGATATCACCAGATTCGGATTAAACCGGAGGATGTACCTAAAACAGCTTTCCGATCCAGATATGGACATTTTGAATATCAAGTGATTCCTTTTGGGCTTACTAATGCCCCTGCGGTGTTCATGGATTATATGAACCGCATCTTTAAACCGTATTTGGACCAGTTCGTGATTGTATTTATCGATGACATTTTGATCTATTCTAAGAGTAAGGAGGAGCACGTCGACCATTTGAGGACTGTGTTGCAGGTGTTGAAAGATAAGAAACTATATGCTAAACCGTCTAAGTGTGAATTCTGGTTGTCTGAGGTGCAATTTTTGGGTCATGTTATATCTGCAAGTGGTGTTGCAGTGGATCCAAGCAAGATTGAAGCGGTGAGTGACTGGGAACGACCTAAGACTGTGACTGAGATCAGAAGTTTTCTGGGGCTTGCTGGCTATTATCGCCGATTTATACAGGGATTTTCTGCAATGGTTCTACCGTTGACTTGATTGACACGAAAGGATACTCCTTTTGTGTGGACCCAGGAATGTGAGGACTGCTTTCTGCTACTTAAAGAGAAATTGACCACTGCTCCGGTGTTGACTCTACCTGATCCGGAGGGTGAGTTTGTGTTATATTGTGACGCTTCTAAGAAAGGTTTAGGGAGCGTACTGATGCAGGAAGGAAAAGTGATTGCTTATGCGTCTAGGCAGTTAAGGCCACATGAAGAAAATTATCCGACGCACGACTTGGAATTGGCTGCGATTGTGTTTGCCTTGAAAATCTGGAGGCACTTTCTGTATGGGATGAAATTTGCTGTGTTCAGCGACCATAAAAGCTTGAAATATTTGTTTGATCAGAAGGAGCTGAATATGAGGCAGCGTAGATGGGTTGAATTCTTGAAAGATTATGATTTTGAGCTGAAATACCACCCGGGAAAGGCTAATGTTGTGGCAGATGCATTGAGTAGGAAGTCTATTAACTTATCTCATATGATGATGTGGGACAATGAAGTGATTGAGCAATTTCGTGATATGAAAATAACGGATTTCTTTGCAGGAAGATTGTGTGATATGGAGTTGACTCGGATTGAAAACGAGCTGCACGAGAAGATTAAAGAGACTCAAATCAGAAATGAAAGTATAAAGTATTTGAAAGGCCAGAGTGGCATATCTGTTAATGAACAGGGACTATTGTTATATCAGGGCAGGATTGTTGTGCCCAAGGAACTTGCAGAGGAAGTTATGACTGAGGCCCATAAGGGTCAATATGCTATCCACCCAGGTGCCACAAAAATGTACCAAGATTTGAAAGTTAAGTTCTGGTGGCCTGGGATGAAAAGGGATGTTGCCGAGTACGTGTCTAAGTGCTTGGTTTGTCAAAAAGTAAAAATAGAGCATCAGAAACCTGCTGGATTACTTCAGCCGCTGGATATACCAGAATGGAAATGGGAGAGTATTTCGATGGATTTTGTTGTTGGATTGCCGCGAACTCAAGCTGGTTATGATTCAATTTGGGTTATTGTGGACCGACTCACGAAGTCTGCACATTTTCTACCAGTACGAGTGGATTACACCACAGAGAAGTTGGCTTCATTGTATGTAAAGGAGATTGTTAGACTCCATGGGATACCGATTAGCATTGTGAGTGATCGGGACCCGAAGTTTACTTCACGATTTTGGGGAGCTTTGCAACAGGCTTTTGGCACTCAGCTTCGACTGAGCACTGCTTATCACCCGCAGACTGATGGTCAGACTGAGAGGACCATACAGACACTTGAGGATATGCTGAGAGCTTGCACACTGGAACAGGGTAATGCTTGGGATAAGTACTTACCATTGGTGGAATTTTCTTATAACAACAGTTTTCATTCCAGTCTGGGTATGGCACCATATGAGGTTTTGTATGGCAGGAGGTGTCGTACGCCCACTTGTTGGACTGAGGTAGGCGATAAATAAAGATTTGGTCTGGATTTTGTGCAGGAAACAACAGTGCAAATAGAAATGATCAGAGAAAAATTGAAACAGGCACAGAATCGGCAGAAAAGTTACTATGACAATAAGCATAGACCGCTGGAATTTGAAGAAGGTGACCACGTTTTTGTACGGTTATCTCCGGTCACAGGTGTTGGCCGTGCGTTGGGTGTGAGGAAGCTGAGTCCACGGTTCATTGGGCCATATCAAATTATGAAAAGAGTAGGATTGGTGGCCTATCAGCTTGCCTTACCCCCTCAACTGTCTAATTTACATGATGTTTTTCATGTGTCGCAGTTGCGACGTTATGTTCCGGATGAATCACATGTGGTGATACCGGATAATATTGAAATCAGGGAGAACTTGAAGACTCCCGTTGGTCCTATTGCAGTATTGGATCGCAGTGAAAAGCGATTGAGAAGTAAAGTGATTCCCATGCTGAAGATTCAGTGGGAAGGCCGCACACCTGAGGAGGCTACTTGGGAGCGGGAGGACGAGATTCTCCGGCTGTATCCTGAGTTAGCGAGCAGGTATGATTTAATTTTGCGGACAAAATTTCAAAAAGGTGGGGTGAATATAACACCTCAAATATTTAAATGTGTGTTTTAATATTATATTGTGAAATGAAAATTGGTGGATTAGTGAAAATCCAAGGATTATGGCCAAAATGGGCAAAAAGGGCAAAATGGTAATTTGCCAACCGTGTGTTCTGAGGCTTAAATACTGAGTTAGAGATTTCAAATGACAAAAGTAATACTGGAAATGGAATTAGGGCGAAAAATTGAGTGAATAGGCAAATTTGGAAAAAATTGATGAATAGTGATTTTTAAGTGTTAAAATACTGTGATGTGAGTGTACCGATAGGTGTGAAATTTGTATCAATATTTTGGAGAAATAAAAATATGTCATGGACTGGAAAAATATGTAGACTAAGAATTTATGATCGGAATTTTTATCGGGGTTAAAGTTAGATCGCGTGTGGGACCCGTGTGACCGAAGTCACTTGGCCCCCACCTCTTTTTCTTCTTTCCTTCCTTCTCTTTTCTTCTTCTTCATTCTCGCGCGCCCCCCTGCAAAAAGGAACCAAAACCCCATTTCTTCACATTGTTGCCATTTCTTCATTTCTTCACCGAATCGCTTGATTTTGGTGTTGAAATCTATTGTAAACAACCTTCCAAAGCCATTGGTAACACTTAGAACCCTTGAATCCATCTCTTGGCTGCGTTTTTTGGGCAAAACAGATCCGACCCACTTGGGTTCTTGGAGCTTTGTTGGAGTTTTGATCTTCTTATGGTTTAGTGAAGCCTTGGTGGTGATCATACAACACATTGTGAGTATATTTGTGGTATTTTTGTGGTTGATTTCATATCTAGGAATTTATGCTTTAAACCTTCAATTTTAGATGTGTGATGATAGAGAGCCCAAATGGAAAAATGCTATTAGATGAAAAGGCCTTAGAATCATGCTTGTAAGCTAGAAATGCTATGATAATTTTTGGTGAAAAAGATAGGTTTTTAACTTAGGAAAATTTGAGGAATTTTCATGAAAAATGAGTTTTGGTGTAATTTGGATTTGATGATTGTTGTAGGGTGCCTCACACGGACGTGATTGTGAAAGGTTGATTTGGAGCATACGTGTAACATCCCGCATAATTAGTAGAATACATAAGTACTATATGTATAGATGTATGTGTAGATTTCGGATTTTTGGTGTATGTGTGATGGTTTGCGAAATTGTTGATCTTTATCCTTGGATGAGACTAAGGTAATTAATTAAATTAAATCATAGGAGGATAAATATGTAGACATGTGAAATTTATTAAAATCATATGAGTAATGTGAGTGTGTGTTAGAAGGCCTTAGTGTTTATTGGACTTTGGAAGTGGGCTAGTGTGTGTGTGTGGACTTGTCACTTTTGAACTTATGTGGTTGGATTCTTTGTGTGTGTGGCCAATGGCCCAAGGATGGCTTTTGGATCCACCTTGTTCAGCCCAAAGTTGTACCCAATATTTCTTCCCCTAAGCCTTGTCCAACTAGGTTGTTTGTGTACCAAGGAACCTTCACTTGACTTGATGTATTCCCTCACTCATTCATGCGCATAAAGGGTGGAAAATACTTAGAAAAATCTGCCAAATTCCTCTTGTTTGACCGCCACTTCACCTTGCTTTTGCATCTCTTGGATTCTATTTTATTGCATGAAAGACACTTGTGCACTTTAGCATAATTTTAGGCTGCACACTTCCTCATTTAGGCGCACATGGAAGGGTCTTGGTGCAGATTTTTTTTATGACACAATTCTGACTTGAGTGTTGACCAAGTGAACCACCTTACACTCCCATCATGAGGCTGCCATATGCAGATTTTTGCAAGCCTTTTGCAGCCCATCATGAGCCAAACCTGCCCTTGTTTCTACATGCATCATAAGTAGGATCTTGGGGCTGCATCTTCATCATTTTATGCGCACAAGACAGCCCCAAAACCAGATTTTTCTTGGCTGCCACATAGTGGTATTGCTTGTTGACTTAGTGAACCTCCCTCACACCTCACCTTGTGCGCATGGTGTGGCTGTTTGTGCAAGAAATTCTGACTTATAACACTAACTCAGATCTGAACCTATCTCTTCCACCCCTTTTGCATGTGCCTAGAGTGTGCAAGAAGCAAGCTCCTTGCTTGTTCAAACCTTGTGTGCAGCCCCACTTCTTCAAGCAATCAGATTTTTACCATGATGACCATCATTGCAACCTCCTCCCTTCTTCCCTTATTTATGCGCACAAGAGGGGGCTGTCCCCATTCATTTGTGCAGCCAACTCCTTTCCCTCTCCCACACACTCTAGTTGAACATTGCAAGAACCTTAGGAGGAAGAAAGACCAAGCCAACTCCCTCCTTCCCTCACCTTAAAACCGTGGCCTAGACACAAGTGGAGTGTGAGTTTCTCCTCTTGGAAGCTGTCCTAAGGTGTCCCCCCTCATCATTTATGCGCATAGATCACCATAGGAAGTGAGGACTTGTTGTGAAGTAGAGCTAGGAAGGGTGTGGTGAAGTGTGTGCTACAAGAGGTAAGCCTTGAACTTAGACCTCTTTCATTGTGTAACCATGTATGTGTGCTTGAATGCCTCCTTGAATATGTTTTGCTTTGGATTCTTGATTGAGCATGGTTAAAGTATAAGTATGGAGCCATTTTATGATGACTTGTATGCATGAGTTGTAGAGTGAAAGTCTCATGGTTATGCTTAAGATTATATGCCACTGTTTTGTATGATTATGCCACTGTTTAGAAGAGAAATATGCCACTGTTTCCCTATGTATGTGCCACTGTTTTGATGATAAAATGATCACTGTTTCGGTCCCTCAAAATCACCATTCAAATGCCACTGTTTCTGCACATTATATGCCACTGTTTCTGCACATATATGCCACTGTTTCTGCACATTATATGCCACTGTTTCTGCACATTATATGCCACTGTTTCTGCACATTATATGCCACTGTTTTTATGCATAATATGCCACTGTTTTAGTCATCAAATGCCACTGTTCTATGCATAAAATGCCACTGTTTTTATGCATAAAATGCCACTGTTTTAGTCATCATATGCCACTGTTTTCATGCATAATATGCCACTGTCTTAGTCATCAAATGCCACTGTTTTCATGCATAATATGCCACTGTTTTAGTCATCAAATGCCACTGTTTTTATGCATAATATGCCACTGTTTTAGTCATCGAATGCCACTGTTTCTATGCATAAAATGCCACTGTTTTTATGCATAAAATGCCACTGTTTTAGTCATCATATGCCACTGTTTTCATGCATAATATGCCACTGTTTTAGTCATCAAATGCCACTGTTTTTATGCATAAAATGCCACTGTTTTAGTCATCATATGCCACTGTTTTCATGCATAATATGCCACTGTTTTAGTCATCAAATGCCACTGTTTTTATGCATAATATGCCACTGTTTTAGTCATCATATGCCACTGTTTTTATGCATAAAATGCCACTGTTTTATGCATAAAATGCCACTGTTTTAGCCATAATATGCCACTGTTTCAATGTCCAAAAACCAAGATTTATGCCACTATTTTGAAGTCCAAAGTGCCACTGTTTCTGTTTTAAAACGTTCACTGTTTCTGCTGTATGTTTACTGCTTTCCTGCTGTAAAACGTCACTGTTTCTGCCCACTATTTTTAAGGAAAACACCACTGTTTTCTGCTCACTGTTTTAAGCACAAATGTCACTGTTTTCTGCTGTAAAAACGCTGCTGTATGCTCACTGTTTTGCTGCTGTAAACACTGCTGTATGCTCACTGTTTTCCACTGTAAAACACTGTTGTATGCTCACTGTTTTGCTGCTGTAAGACACTGCTGTATGCTCTCTGTTTCTGCTGTAAATAGCCACTGTAAGTGATTAGTTGTAATTGATTTAGGTGCGCTTAAGAAGTGAGATACTTCGCTGCTGTTTGGTAATATTTAAGGCACGCAAAGGTAAGTGTCAGGCGATATTGCCTAATGTGACTATTGACTACCGGTATAAAATTGTGACATGATGCTCCATATGCCGTAAAAATATTATGTTCCATTATGATGAAAGGAAACTGCCAAAAATGTGCCGTGATGGCTATATGATTATGAGGTAAAGACGTTATGTGGCAGCATAACGCATATGAAAGGTATATAAGCATGCATCTTACATCATACCGCATTTTTACGCCTTGTGTGTGAAAGCATAGCATGACATGCATGTATCAAGATCATATAGGCCTTGTGTAGAATAGTTATGTACAGGACCATGTGTTTGAGCAAGCATCATATAGGCATCCCCAAGGTACCGGGGTATGGGACACTTGGCATCAGTCCGCATAGGCCCACAGTTGGAATCCACATGGAGCTCAGGTGCCAAGGGTATAATTGATTCCACTGTGAAGTGCGCGCACGACGGTGCTAAAAGCGCAAAGGAAAGGCGTTATATACGCAATATATGAATATGATAAAAAGGAAAAGGAACAAGGATATGTTGAAGTGACTGTTTATGATTTTGTGCCTAGTTAATATTGTTATATTATTGGTTTTATTGCCACACTACTGGGATTATTCTCACCCCTTCGGGGCTGCTATTTTCCTAAATGGCAGGAGGACGTAAAAGCACATGAAGACGTGATGTTTGCTGTTGATTGCTGATAAATGGACTTGTACTATTGCTGTTTGTTTAATTGGATGACTGTAATGATTAATGTTTTGGTACTCTTGGATGACTGTAGTCTTCATCATCTTTATGTTAGCTTGAACTTTTATGAACAGCGGCTATTTTGGAAAACCTTTGTGAAAAGAATTTAAGTGCTGGAATTTTTTTATACGGATTTGTATACTGCTATGAGACTCTTTAATTGCTCATGTGACGTTAACGACTCTAATTCCGCTTAGCGAACGACTCTCTTGGATGCATACAAGGGAGGGCGTTACACTAATTGGTATCAAAGCAGTTTGGTCCATGGAATTGCTTGTGTTTGATTGAATTGATTGCTGTTTGTGTTTATCTGCTGATTGACTGTCTAAATGTGCTATAGATTAAGCATATATTAGCTAGGGTAGTTAGATTGTTTAGACCGTTCTGTGATAAGACTCGGATGCATAGTTAACTTGTCTGAATTGAACCCGAGTACCTACTTGGGACTGCTGCCATGAATAACTTGCGGTGAGCCTGATCAACTCATTTCCTGATATTGTGAGTGCAGAATCATGGCAGGTGGTCGCGGTTCAACTCGGGGAAGGTCTGGCGATGCGGAAGAGGATCTTATCACTACCATTGGGGGACTGGCAACGTTTATCCAGAATATGAGCCAAGAATGGCGCGATCATAGGCAACAGAATCAGAACCAACCCCCACTGCATGAAAATGCAGAAGAAATTGCCCGTCGGAGGTTGAAAGACTTCCGCAACTTCCAACCACCTACCTTTGAGGGTGAGGACAACCCTGAGGCTGCAGCAAAGTGGCTGCAGATGATCGAGCATATCTTTGAACGCATGGCATGCCCGGAAGCGCAGAAGACTGATTACGCGTCGTACCAGCTGATGGGAGAAGCTTTGACATGGTGGACTGGTGCGAGGGCCCTGCTGAGAGCTCAGGACGTTGAACTAACATGGGCCGTGTTCAGACAAGTATTTCTGGATAAGTATTTTCCTAAGGCAATGAGAAGGATGAAGCACACTGAACTGCTGTCACTCAGGCAGGATAACATGACGGTCAATGAGTATATTGCTAAATTTGGGCAGCTGATCGAGTACGCCAACTTTGACCGGAACATTTATGATGAAGAATGGCAGGTGGAGAAATTCGAGAGCGGACTGCATCCGGAAATCCGCAAGCTCATCTTAACGACGGCTAATCGTACACTTCCGGAACTCATCAACCAGAGTCGTCAGGCAGAAGGAATCATTCTGGAGGCCAAGAACTTGAACAAGCCACCAACACAATTCCACGGAGGAAACCGAGCAGGCAGATTCTTCAGGGCGGCACCTGGTAGGGGTCGAGGCAGAGGTACGCAGTTGCAGGCACGACCTGGAAACTTTAAGAGAAACTTTACGGTGGGTCAATCGTCGACTGGACGTCAGGGCGCGACCGTTTGTGCCACATGTGGAAAGAATCACTTTGGAGTCTGTCGCAAGAACAACAATGCATGCTTCAGATGCGGCCAGCAAGGTCATTTTGCTTACAAATGCCCCCAGAACGCCGATCAACAGCCTCCGCAAGCACGGGTGTTCACATTGGATGCAAATGAAGCACAGAAGTTTCCCAACCTGATCAAAGGTAATGTCACTTTGAATGGTCACCCAATTTCTGTTATCTTTGATTCTGGAGCGTCTGGCTCTTTTATGGCAAAGCATACTGCCTTGAGAATAGGCATCACCCCAACCCCGTTACCTTATGAGTTACACATCAGCACACCTACTGGAGGATCGTGCACAGCCTCAGAGATCTGTAGAGGTGTCACCTTGCAGTATGAAGGGAACACGTATACAGTTAACTTGGTGGTCCTGCCGGTATTCAACTTCGATGTGATTATCGGTATGGACTGGTTGACGGAAAACGGGATAACATTGGACTGTCGAGCGGGGAAAGTCGTTGTTCCTGCGAAAGATGGTAATTTTCAACCTTTCTCTCTCATTTCCTTATTGCAAGTTAGAAAAGAGCTCCGCAAGGGAGCAGCGGGGTATCTTTTGTCGATCGAGGCTGAGACCTCGATTGACAATCAAATTCAGAATGTACCGGTAGTTAGAGAATTCGAGGAGGTATTCCCGGATGAAATACCTCGATTGCCTCCTCATAGGGAAATAGAATTTTCGATCGAACTTGTTCCTGGAGTTGGACCAATCTCCATTGCCCCGTATCGTATGGCGCCGTTGGAACTTCGCGAGTTGAAGAAGCAGATAGAAGAGCTTTTGGCAAAGGAATTTATCAGACCGAGTACTTCTCCATGGGGTGCTCCAGCCATCTTGATTAAGAAGAAGGATGGAAGTTTACGTCTGTGTGTAGATTACCGCCAGCTGAACAAAGTAACGGTAAAGAATAAGTATCCGCTACCGAGGATCGACGATTTGATGGACCAGCTGAGAGGAGCCAGAGTCTTCTCCAAGATAGATTTACGATCGGGATACCATCAGATCCGGGTCAAACCGGAGGATATTCCGAAAACCGCTTTTAGGACTCGTTATGGGCACTACGAATATCAGGTGATCCCATTCGGACTTACGAATGCTCCAGCGGTATTCATGGACTACATGAACCGCATCTTCCGCCCCTTTCTTGATCAGTTCGTTATTGTGTTTATCGACGATATCCTGATTTACTCAGCTAATGAAGAGCTGCATGCGGAACATCTGAGGATTGTCTTGCAAATCCTGAAGGAGAAGCAGTTGTACGCGAAATGGTCGAAGTGCGAGTTTTGGCTTAAAGAGGTCCAGTTTCTGGGCCATGTCATTTCATCAGAAGGTATCGGGGTGGACCCCAGCAAAGTTGAAGCTGTCATGAATTGGGAACGACCCAAGACTGTCACCGAAGTAAGAAGTTTCTTAGGTCTTGCTGGATACTATCGAAGGTTCATCCAGAATTTCTCTCAGATAGTGCAACCTCTTACCCGTCTCACTCGGAAGGACAAGCCTTTTGAGTGGACTGAAGCCTGTGAAGAATGTTTCTTGGAACTAAAGAGCAGATTGACAAGTGCTCCCGTACTCACGATTCCGGATCCTACTCGAAAGTTCGAAGTTTACTGCGATGCGTCGCTGAAAGGACTTGGATGCGTGTTGATGCAGGATCGTATGGCGGTAGCTTATGCATCTCGACAACTGAAGCCTCACGAAGAAAATTATCCTACGCACGATTTGGAGTTAGCAGCTATAGTGTTCGCACTTAAAATCTGGAGGCACCACTTGTATGGTTCGCAGTTTGACGTGTTCAGCGACCATAAGAGTTTGAAGTACTTGTTCGACCAGAAGGAGCTGAATATGCGGCAACGTCGGTGGATGGAATTTCTGAAGGACTACGATTTTGAACTTAAATACCACCCAGGAAAGGCAAACGTGGTAGCTGACGCCCTGAGTAGGAAGACTCTACACACTGCAACTCTGATGATGGAAGAATTGAAGTTGTTTGAGGCCTTTCGAGACTTGAACTTATCGGTAGACGAGAGAGGAAGTAGCATAAGATTGGGAAATATAAAGGTGGAGAATGAATTGATCAGTAGAATTAAGGAGGCTCAGAAAGATGAAGAGTTAGTCCGTGATTTGGTTGGCAACCAAGATGTTGTAAAGGATGAGAATGATGTTTGGAGATTTCAAGGACGGCTGGTTGTGCCGAATGAAGTGTTGAAGCAAGAAGTTTTACAGGAGGCTCACAAGGGTAAGTACGCAGTTCATCCTGGATCCACGAAGATGTATCATGATTTGAAGACCTCGTTTTGGTGGCCGGGTATGAAGCGTGATATTGCGGAGTATGTATCTCGGTGCTTAACTTGTCAGAAGGTGAAGTACGAACATCAGAAACCGTCAGGACTCCTTCAACCTTTGGAGATTCCCGAATGGAAGTGGGACAGTATCGCGATGGATTTTGTAGTTGGACTTCCTCGGACGCGAGAAGGATATGATTCTATCTGGGTGATTGTTGATCGTTTGACGAAGTCAGCTCATTTCTTACGTGTTAGAACCACATATGATACAGAGAAACTTGCCAGAATTTATCTGCAGGAGATCGTGAAGCTGCACGGAGTTCCTACGAGTATTGTCAGTGATCGTGATCCCAAGTTTACTTCTAAGTTTTGGGAATCCTTTCAAAGAGCATTAGGGACCCAATTGAGGTTGAGTACTGCTTATCATCCGCAGACCGATGGTCAGACGGAACGCACCATTCAAGCATTAGAGGACATGTTGCGAGCATGTGTTTTGGAGTTAGGAGGCAGCTGGGATAGTTATCTTTCTTTGATTGAATTTGCTTACAACAACAGTTACCATTCCAGCATTCAGATGGCACCGTATGAAGCTCTGTATGGGAGAAAATGCAGATCCCCTTTATGTTGGACTGAAGTGGGTGAGCGAAGTATGTTAGGACCTGATCTTATTCATGAAACATCCGAGCAAGTAAAGAGGATTCGAGAAAATATGCAGAGGGCTCAGGCCAGACAGAAGAGTTATTACGACAAGCACCATAAGCCTCTATCTTTCGAAGCCGGAGACCATGTATTTTTGAGAATCACTCCTACTTCGGGACTCGGAAGGAGAATGGGAGTTAAGAAGTTAAGTCCACGGTACTTAGGACCGTATCTGATTATGGACCGGATTGGAGAGTCTGCATACCGGTTGGCTTTACCACCCAATCTGTCAGGAATTCACAATGTATTTCATGTGTCGCAGCTACGGAGGTATCTCTCTGATCCATCTCACGTATTACAGCCGGAAGAAGTGGAACTAAAGGAAAATCTGACTTATCAAGTGCAACCGTTGCAAATCCTTGAAAGATCCGTCAAGCGACTCCGTTCTAAAGAAATTCCTTTGGTGAAAGTATTGTGGAACAACAGATCAGCAACTGAAGCCACTTGGGAGCGCGAGGACGACATTCAGAAACGTTATCCAGAACTGTTTGGCTCTTAAGTAAGTTTATTTTGCGGACAAAATTCCTATTTGGTGGGGAGAGTGTAACATCCCGCATAATTAGTAGAATACATAAGTACTATATGTATAGATGTATGTGTAGATTTCGGATTTTTGGTGTATGTGTGATGGTTTGCGAAATTGTTGATCTTTATCCTTGGATGAGACTAAGGTAATTAATTAAATTAAATCATAGGAGGATAAATATGTAGACATGTGAAATTTATTAAAATCATATGAGTAATGTGAGTGTGTGTTAGAAGGCCTTAGTGTCTATTGGACTTTAGAAGTGGGCTAGTGTGTGTGTGGACTTGTCACTTTTGAACTCATGTGGTTGGATTCTTTGTGTGTGTGGCCAATGGCCCAAGGATGGCTTTTGGATCCACCTTGTTCAGCCCAAAGTTGTACCCAATATTTCTTCCCCTAAGCCTTGTCCAACTAGGTTGTTTGTGTACCAAGGAACCTTCACTTGACTTGATGTATTCCCTCACTCATTCATGCGCATAAAGGGTGGAAAATACTTAGAAAAATCTGCCAAATTCCTCTTGTTTGACCGCCACTTCACCTTGCTTTTGCATCTCTTGGATTCTATTTTATTGCATGAAAGACACTTGTGCACTTTAGCATAATTTTAGGCTGCACACTTCCTCATTTAGGCGCACATGGAAGGGTCTTGGTGCAGATTTTTTTTATGACACAATTCTGACTTGAGTGTTGACCAAGTGAACCACCTTACACTCCCATCATGAGGCTGCCATATGCAGATTTTTGCAAGCCTTTTGCAGCCCATCATGAGCCAAACCTGCCCTTGTTTCTACATGCATCATAAGTAGGATCTTGGGGCTGCATCTTCATCATTTTATGCGCACAAGACAGCCCCAAAACCAGATTTTTCTTGGCTGCCACATAGTGGTATTGCTTGTTGACTTAGTGAACCTCCCTCACACCTCACCTTGTGCGCATGGTGTGGCTGTTTGTGCAAGAAATTCTGACTTATAACACTAACTCAGATCTGAACCTATCTCTTCCACCCCTTTTGCATGTGCCTAGAGTGTGCAAGAAGCAAGCTCCTTGCTTGTTCAAACCTTGTGTGCAGCCCCACTTCTTCAAGCAATCAGATTTTTACCATGATGACCATCATTGCAACCTCCTCCCTTCTTCCCTTATTTATGCGCACAAGAGGGGGCTGTCCCCATTCATTTGTGCAGCCAACTCCTTTCCCTCTCCCACACACTCTAGTTGAACATTGCAAGAACCTTAGGAGGAAGAAAGACCAAGCCAACTCCCTCCTTCCCTCACCTTAAAACCGTGGCCTAGACACAAGTGGAGTGTGAGTTTCTCCTCTTGGAAGCTGTCCTAAGGTGTCCCCCCTCATCATTTATGCGCATAGATCACCATAGGAAGTGAGGACTTGTTGTGAAGTAGAGCTAGGAAGGGTGTGGTGAAGTGTGTGCTACAAGAGGTAAGCCTTGAACTTAGACCTCTTTCATTGTGTAACCATGTATGTGTGCTTGAATGCCTCCTTGAATATGTTTTGCTTTGGATTCTTGATTGAGCATGGTTAAAGTATAAGTATGGAGCCATTTTATGATGACTTGTATGCATGAGTTGTAGAGTGAAAGTCTCATGGTTATGCTTAAGATTATATGCCACTGTTTTGTATGATTATGCCACTGTTTAGAAGAGAAATATGCCACTGTTTCCCTATGTATGTGCCACTGTTTTGATGATAAAATGATCACTGTTTCGGTCCCTCAAAATCACCATTCAAATGCCACTGTTTCTGCACATTATATGCCACTGTTTCTGCACATATATGCCACTGTTTCTGCACATTATATGCCACTGTTTCTGCACATTATATGCCACTGTTTCTGCACATTATATGCCACTGTTTTTATGCATAATATGCCACTGTTTTAGTCATCAAATGCCACTGTTCTATGCATAAAATGCCACTGTTTTTATGCATAAAATGCCACTGTTTTAGTCATCATATGCCACTATTTTCATGCATAATATGCCACTGTCTTAGTCATCAAATGCCACTGTTTTCATGCATAATATGCCACTGTTTTAGTCATCAAATGCCACTGTTTTTATGCATAATATGCCACTGTTTTAGTCATCGAATGCCACTGTTTCTATGCATAAAATGCCACTGTTTTTATGCATAAAATGCCACTGTTTTAGTCATCATATGCCACTGTTTTCATGCATAATATGCCACTGTTTTAGTCATCAAATGCCACTGTTTTTATGCATAAAATGCCACTGTTTTAGTCATCATATGCCACTGTTTTCATGCATAATATGCCACTGTTTTAGTCATCAAATGCCACTGTTTTTATGCATAATATGCCACTGTTTTAGTCATCATATGCCACTGTTTTTATGCATAAAATGCCACTGTTTTATGCATAAAATGCCACTGTTTTAGCCATAATATGCCACTGTTTCAATGTCCAAAAACCAAGATTTATGCCACTATTTTGAAGTCCAAAGTGCCACTGTTTCTGTTTTAAAACGTTCACTGTTTCTGCTGTATGTTTACTGCTTTCCTGCTGTAAAACGTCACTGTTTCTGCCCACTATTTTTAAGGAAAACACCACTGTTTTCTGCTCACTGTTTTAAGCACAAATGTCACTGTTTTCTGCTGTAAAAACGCTGCTGTATGCTCACTGTTTTGCTGCTGTAAACACTGCTGTATGCTCACTGTTTTCCACTGTAAAACACTGTTGTATGCTCACTGTTTTGCTGCTGTAAGACACTGCTGTATGCTCTCTGTTTCTGCTGTAAATAGCCACTGTAAGTGATTAGTTGTAATTGATTTAGGTGCGCTTAAGAAGTGAGATACTTCGCTGCTGTTTGGTAATATTTAAGGCACGCAAAGGTAAGTGTCAGGCGATATTGCCTAATGTGACTATTGACTACTGGTATAAAATTGTGACATGATGCTCCATATGCCGTAAAAATATTATGTTCCATTATGATGAAAGGAAACTGCCAAAAATGTGCCGTGATGGCTATATGATTATGAGGTAAAGACGTTATGTGGCAGCATAACGCATATGAAAGGTATATAAGCATGCATCTTACATCATACCGCATTTTTACGCCTTGTGTGTGAAAGCATAGCATGACATGCATGTATCAAGATCATATAGGCCTTGTGTAGAATAGTTATGTACAGGACCATGTGTTTGAGCAAGCATCATATAGGCATCCCCAAGGTACCGGGGTATGGGACACTTGGCATCAGTCCGCATAGGCCCACAGTTGGAATCCACATGGAGCTCAGGTGCCAAGGGTATAATTGATTCCACTGTGAAGTGCGCGCACGACGGTGCTAAAAGCGCAAAGGAAAGGCGTTATATACGCAATATATGAATATGATAAAAAGGAAAAGGAACAAGGATATGTTGAAGTGACTGTTTATGATTTTGTGCCTAGTTAATATTGTTATATTATTGGTTTTATTGCCACACTACTGGGATTATTCTCACCCCTTCGGGGCTGCTATTTTCCTAAATGGCAGGAGGACGTAAAAGCACATGAAGACGTGATGTTTGCTGTTGATTGCTGATAAATGGACTTGTACTATTGCTGTTTGTTTAATTGGATGACTGTAATGATTAATGTTTTGGTACTCTTGGATGACTGTAGTCTTCATCATCTTTATGTTAGCTTGAACTTTTATGAACAGCGGCTATTTTGGAAAACCTTTGTGAAAAGAATTTAAGTGCTGGAATTTTTTTATACGGATTTGTATACTGCTATGAGACTCTTTAATTGCTCATGTGACGTTAACGACTCTAATTCCGCTTAGCGAACGACTCTCTTGGATGCATACAAGGGAGGGCGTTACACTAATTGGTATCAAAGCAGTTTGGTCCATGGAATTGCTTGTGTTTGATTGAATTGATTGCTGTTTGTGTTTATCTGCTGATTGATGATATGCGATCAGCATATAAGGAATTGCAAGACGTCAAGAGGAAGAATGTTACTTAATCTGATGCAAGAAAAGGGCAAAATCACTGTTAATTTGTCAAATATCTTAATCTAAAGTTGTATACTGATTTTATGTTGATTTCATAGGAGAAATGCACAAATTAGAGCTGAAAAGGACAAAGTGAAACTAAAGGCCCACGCTACGAGCGTGGGAATGGCGCTTGCAGCATCAGAGGATCGCGCAACTGTTGAATTCAAATTTTAAATTCGAAATTTGAATTCAATTTTATTTTAATTAAATATTTCCGTTAAACGTTTCTGTAATAAATTCATACTTTAATATTTCCGTTATAACGTTTATGTAATAAATTGTAAGGTTTCCGTTTTCAAGGTCAAATAAAGAAGCGTGGGAAAAGATTTCCAAACAGTGACTCCACGCTTGAAGCGTGGGAAAGACAAAAAAGGCAGAAACTCCACGCTTGGAGCGTGGATCCTGCGCTCCAAGCGTAGGGTTGAGATGGACAGCTGTCAGTTGCGAGAAAAGGAGGATTCTGAGGTTATAAAAAGGGCATAAGGCAACCCTAGGAGGCACTCTTGATATTCTGAACAACTGAGGTCATTCGGAGGCGGAAGCTCTGGAGAGAAATCTCTTCTTCTACCTTTCTGTAGTTCTTTTAGTTTATATTTTCATTTGAATATTGGATTCTAGCCATGATAATGGTTGGCTAGAACCTCTTTGCTGTAGTTAGGGTCACGAACCCTTGTGAACCCCTGATACAATGGATTGAGTTTTTATGAATATATTTATCTTTTGAATTTCGTTCTATTCTGATCGTATTGTTATTGTTATTATTAGATCCGATCAATCTAGTAAGTAATAATAAATCTGAGGATTAGGGCCAACAAGAGGGATCTGAGGTCTTTAATCCGGAAAGGGGATAGAACGACGGTATGAACATGATCTAGACATAGACATGATTCATATTGTAGATGTTTCAATTATCGATCTTTATGCTTGATCTCATATAGGGCACCTCAAGGAATTAGGGTTCTATATGAGATTAAAGGGTTAATTCCTCAAGGGATTGAGAATTAACTATTGATACCTTTATCTGATAATTATCTAATTTCACGATTTATATATTAATATTTAACTTAATCCATAGTAAAAGGTGGGGATCATTGGTAAGTGTTCTCTAACTGCAGCGCTTTTCTCACATATTCAAACCCTTATTTCATTTCTTTTTCAAAAAAGAACCAAAAACAAGTCTTTTAATTTTACAAATCAAATTCCCACACAATCCTGACATTCGTGTCAAAACCATCCTTGCAGATTTAATCTTAAAAGGAAGAGTTTTAATTGATTTAAACACACTCTCTGTGGATACGAACTTTGACTTATCATTGTATTACTTGCGCGATTCGATACACTTGCCGATTCACGTCAAGTTTTTGGCGCCGTTGCCGGGGAGTGTTTTTCTTAAATCAATTAATCTTGATTTTGAAGATTAAATTGTTTTTATTTTATTTTATTTTATTTTTGTTTTGAATCTGTGCTACTAATCTTTTCTCTGAAGTTGTATGCAAAGCAGTGCTTTTCTAAGGAGAAGCGAACGAATTGCTCAAAAAGAGAAGGAAAGAAAAAGGGCACAGACAATTCCCATTCCAGTAGCCGAAACCCTAGAGATGGCTGCCTTTAATCAGAATGTTGATCCTAGGATGAACACCATCCTCACGCCTATCTTCAACAGGCCCAATGCTGGAATTGTTCCACCAGAACTTGGGAACAATCAATGGGAGCTCAAGTCCAACATCATTCAGTTGGCCGAGAGAGAAAAGTATGGAGGAGAGGACAATGAAGATCCTCACAGATTCATTGACAGATTTTTACGAATCTGTGACTCTACAAAGCCTCCACATGTTTCTGATGATGCAATACGATTAAGACTTTTCCCTTTTTCTGTTAAGGGAAAAGCTCTTGATTGGGTGGAAAGACAACCTGCAGATAGCATCATCTCTTGGGAAAATTTATCTGAAAAATTCTTTGCAGAGTTTTTCCCCATGGAGAAATACAACAACATGGTGAATGATATCACCTCCTTCAAACAACAATTTGGAGAGACCATCTGCGCTTCTTGGAATAGATTCAAGGCCCTCATGAGAAAGGTTCCTCATTATAACCTATCTCAAGGGGACCAAGTGAGAATCTTCTTCAATGGTTGTTTACCAGAAACGAAATTGGTCATTAATACTGCAGCAGGCGGTTCTTTGGGTGATAAACTAGCTTCTGAGTCATATCATCTTATTGACAAGTTAGCTAAGAACGAGAATGAAACATCTATAAGGACAGGAAAAAGGGAAGCAGTGCCAATCAATGATAATAGTGCAATGCTGGCAGAACAAAAGTTGTTATCACAACAAATGTCCAATCTGCATGCGAAGTTTGAAAGGATGCAGCTTTCCAAGGTTCAAGCAAGTGCAGTTGTCCTTGATTGTGAATATTGTCATGAAGATCATGACACCAATACTTGTCCTACATTGATGTCCTCAGATTCTACTCAACAATTTCAGGTAAATGGTATTTGGTATAATCAGCGCCCCAATCAGCAAAATTTCTCAAGAAATCAAAATAATGCTGCTGGTGGTAATAATTACCAAAGGAAAAGTTATCAAGGTACTGGTTTAGATATGACATCTGACAACTATCTAAAACCACCACCTATTCCAAAAAGAGAGCCTTCCGACCTGGAGCGTTTAGTAGGAACATTAGCACAAAGTACTAACGCTTTCATGGAAGAGAGTAGGGCTAATCAAAAAAGTACCAATGCTTTCATTGAGGAAAGTAGAGCTGAGTCCAGGAACACTAAAGCTTCAATCAAGAACCTGGAATATCAGGTTGGTCAACTTGCCCAACAGTTATCTGATAGAGCTCCAGGTACCTTTCCTGGTAATACTACTACCAATCCCAAGGAAAATTGTATGGCAGTTATAACTAGAAGTGGGAAAGTGGTATCATCCCCACCAAAACCTATAGAAGAGGAAGAGAAGGTTGAACAGGAGGAGGAGTCTGAAAAAGAAACTGAAAAGTCTCCTGAAATATTGAAACCGGCTGATGATGTGAAGGAGCCAGTTACTCTTCCAAAAGAAAAATTTGAACTTAGCGAAGAGTATCTTATGAAAATGGCACCTTATCCTGGAAGGTTGAAGCCAGAATTAAAAGCAAAAAGTTATGACAGATTTCTTGATCTTTTCAAGAAATTGCATGTGAACATCCCGTTTGCTGAAGCATTGGCTAATATGCCAAACTATGCAAAATTCATGAAAGATCTCCTTTCCAGGAAGCATAAGCTACAAGAGTGTCAGACAGTTGCACTTACTGAGGAGTGTAGTGCTATTATTACCAAGAAGGTCCCGCCTAAGCGTAATGATCCAGGGAGCTTCAATATCCCTATTGAAATTGGGAACACAAAAATCAGTCGGGCATTGTGTGATCTTGGGGCTAGCATTAATCTGATGCCCCTTTCTGTTTACAATTCCTTGGGGATTACCGAGTTGAAGCCTACTCAAGCATCTTTACAACTTGCTGATAGATCCTTAAGGAAGCCAAGTGGTATAGTCGAAGATGTCCTTGTAAAAATTGACAAGTTCATCTTTCCGGCTGATTTTATTGTGCTTGATATGGAGGTAGAAAATGAAATGCCTCTCATATTGGGTAGACCTTTCCTAGCCACAGCCCGTGCAATGATTGATGTTGAAAACGGGAAACTTGAACTAAGGATGAATGATGAGACCGTTACCATTAATGTCTTTGATTCTTTAAAACAGTCTTCTCACAAAGATGATTGTTTTAGTCTGGAAATCTTAAAGGAAAAACAAAGTGTAGCGGTTGAAGTTTCTAGAAAAGTAGATGATGAAAATGGTGCCACAAAGGTGGAGTTGAAGGAGTCTCCTAAAACTTTAAGAGATATCTTCTTGTGTAACAAGGTAGTGACTGAAGCACTGAAGGAAGAAAAGACTGAATTGAAAGAC
This sequence comes from Gastrolobium villosum, assembly GCA_032173675.1. Lineage (NCBI taxonomy): Eukaryota > Viridiplantae > Streptophyta > Magnoliopsida > Fabales > Fabaceae > Gastrolobium > Gastrolobium villosum. The sequence continues at coordinate 20,661 of JAVKPL010010190.1, read as the reverse complement.
AAAGATCCCTCTGCTCATACCAATAAAATTCTAAATGAGGATGATGACAAACATGAGAAGAAACCCCAAGGGAGGAGTCATCCTACAATGAAGAAGGTACTGAGAAAGGAGGTGATCAAACTCTTTGATAAGAGTTGGAAGAGACACCGGAAGCTAAAGTTTGACAAGAGACATAGAGATTCTATCTCTAAGAAGAATCAAAGCTTCAAAGAGTTTCTAACATGGCTCCATGGTTTGGGCCAAATCTGGGAATGGTGGCTCCAAACACCAAGGCAGCCAAAACCACCAGATCCTCCATTTGCTGAGTCATCCCACGCTGCTGAGTGGGATGACATGGAGGTTTGACTTTATCTCCTTGCTGACGGAGATTTTGTACATTAGTTTATTTTTTCTGTTTTGTATTTTAGTTAGTATATTTTTCTCTGATGTTTTAATATGCGCATTATAGTCTCTTCTATATGCCACTGCTTGTTTCATTGTGCAGGTTTTCCTTCTTATGGTTTAATTATTGCTGAGGACAACAATGCTCTAAATCTGGGAATGGTGGGCTTGCGCCTTAGAACTGCAATTCTTTTATCAGGGGAGATATCCTAACTCTTTTCATTTTCTTAGTTATTTTTTATAGTTATTTGGTGTGCCATTAAAAAAAATAAAAATAAAAATAAAAATAAATAAAATAAAAAAAAATGTGTGTTTTGAACAAATCCCAGGTTTAAATGTGCTCATCTTGTTAATGTACATGATTAAATTCTTGGAATATATTGTATGACTTTCTGACATAACATTGCATAGGCATAATTAGATTGCATGATTGCTCGTTTGTCTGAATTAATATTGTGAAATTCTGATAATGTCTGAGGTCAATTTTCTTGAGTCTGCATTGATACCATAGCTGTGAGGTTTTGAGCCTAAACACTGAAATTTTTGTTGAGAGGTCTCACTGTTGTAATACTCTAGAACTTGATTTGTTTCTCTATTATGCATGCATTGATTGATATGATAAAGGCATTTTGTTCTTAATTGCTATTGGCCAAAATAACTCACCTGTATGAGATTTTCCCCTTGCTAGCCCTTTGAGCCTGAACTTAATTCTTGATAAATGACCTGTGGCCTGATTGATGGCTTAGCCTATATCCATTTTTCGTGACTTACCTTGATTGAGATTGAATCATTGAATGTGTTGAAAATAAAATAAAGAAATTGAGGTAAGCTCCACAAAGGTCAAGTGATTAAGGGATAAAAAAAATAATAATAAAAAAAAAAATCATCTATGCCCTTATAAAAAAAAAAAAAAGAGTAAAAGGTGGGCTGGAAGGAATTAATTCCCGAAATTCTGTGGGGATGTTAGTGGAGCAAAAATCATTGAATTGAATGTGTTAAAGTGAAATAATATCAGTTTTCAATCTCATTGTTGTTTGAGCTACTATCCATATATTCCTACCCTATTACCCCGGCCAAGTTACAACCTGTGAAGTCCTTTTGATCAATTAATGCATGTGTGTGATTCTTCATTTTTAAGAATTTTTTTTAGAATATGATCAAGCCTATGGTAGTGTTATAGCTTTGAGTGATTGAGTGCTCATTATACCCTTAAACACTGAGTGTAGAGTGAATATTATTTATCTGTGTGAGGGGTAACCATTGTAGACTTGTATCTCTAAGAAGCTGATGACATTATTGGGAGTTTATGATGTTGAGTCAGACATGCATGGCATATTGTGTCTGAGAGTGTCTCTGGAATGTTATGTTGGATTAATTAAATATGTCCTGGACTGAGTCTTTTACATTGCTGGGGACAGCAACGTTTAAATCTGGGAATTATTTGATATGCGATCAGCATATAAGGAATTGCAAGACGTCAAGAGGAAGAATGTTACTTAATCTGATGCAAGAAAAGGGCAAAATCACTGTTAATTTGTCAAATATCTTAATCTAAAGTTGTATACTGATTTTATGTTGATTTCATAGGAGAAATGCACAAATTAGAGCTGAAAAGGACAAAGTGAAACTAAAGGCCCACGCTACGAGCGTGGGAATGGCGCTTGCAGCATCAGAGGATCGCGCAACTGTTGAATTCAAATTTTAAATTCGAAATTTGAATTCAATTTTATTTTAATTAAATATTTCCGTTAAACGTTTCTGTAATAAATTCATACTTTAATATTTCCGTTATAACGTTTATGTAATAAATTGTAAGGTTTCCGTTTTCAAGGTCAAATAAAGAAGCGTGGGAAAAGATTTCCAAACAGTGACTCCACGCTTGAAGCGTGGGAAAGACAAAAAAGGCAGAAACTCCACGCTTGGAGCGTGGATCCTGCGCTCCAAGCGTAGGGTTGAGATGGACAGCTGTCAGTTGCGAGAAAAGGAGGATTCTGAGGTTATAAAAAGGGCATAAGGCAACCCTAGGAGGCACTCTTGATATTCTGAACAACTGAGGTCATTCGGAGGCGGAAGCTCTGGAGAGAAATCTCTTCTTCTACCTTTCTGTAGTTCTTTTAGTTTATATTTTCATTTGAATATTGGATTCTAGCCATGATAATGGTTGGCTAGAACCTCTTTGCTGTAGTTAGGGTCACGAACCCTTGTGAACCCCTGATACAATGGATTGAGTTTTTATGAATATATTTATCTTTTGAATTTCGTTCTATTCTGATCGTATTGTTATTGTTATTATTAGATCCGATCAATCTAGTAAGTAATAATAAATCTGAGGATTAGGGCCAACAAGAGGGATCTGAGGTCTTTAATCCGGAAAGGGGATAGAACGACGGTATGAACATGATCTAGACATAGACATGATTCATATTGTAGATGTTTCAATTATCGATCTTTATGCTTGATCTCATATAGGGCACCTCAAGGAATTAGGGTTCTATATGAGATTAAAGGGTTAATTCCTCAAGGGATTGAGAATTAACTATTGATACCTTTATCTGATAATTATCTAATTTCACGATTTATATATTAATATTTAACTTAATCCATAGTAAAAGGTGGGGATCATTGGTAAGTGTTCTCTAACTGCAGCGCTTTTCTCACATATTCAAACCCTTATTTCATTTCTTTTTCAAAAAAGAACCAAAAACAAGTCTTTTAATTTTACAAATCAAATTCCCACACAATCCTGACATTCGTGTCAAAACCATCCTTGCAGATTTAATCTTAAAAGGAAGAGTTTTAATTGATTTAAACACACTCTCTGTGGATACGAACTTTGACTTATCATTGTATTACTTGCGCGATTCGGTACACTTGCCGATTCACGTCAATTGACTGTCTAAATGTGCTATAGATTAAGCATATATTAGCTAGGGTAGTTAGATTGTTTAGACCGTTCTGTGATAAGACTCGGATGCATAGTTAACTTGTCCGAATTGAACCCGAGTACCTACTTGGGACTGCTGCCATGAATAACTTGCGGTGAGCCTGATCAACTCATTTCCTGATATTGTGAGTGCAGAATCATGGCAGGTGGTCGCGGTTCAACTCGGGGAAGGTCTGGCGATGCGGAAGAGGATCTTATCACTACCATTGGGGGACTGGCAACGTTTATCCAGAATATGAGCCAAGAATGGCGCGATCATAGGCAACAGAATCAGAACCAACCCCCACTGCATGAAAATGCAGAAGAAATTGCCCGTCGGAGGTTGAAAGACTTCCGCAACTTCCAACCACCTACCTTTGAGGGTGAGGACAACCCTGAGGCTGCAGCAAAGTGGCTGCAGATGATCGAGCATATCTTTGAACGCATGGCATGCCCGGAAGCGCAGAAGACTGATTACGCGTCGTACCAGCTGATGGGAGAAGCTTTGACATGGTGGACTGGTGCGAGGGCCCTGCTGAGAGCTCAGGACGTTGAACTAACATGGGCCGTGTTCAGACAAGTATTTCTGGATAAGTATTTTCCTAAGGCAATGAGAAGGATGAAGCACACTGAACTGCTGTCACTCAGGCAGGATAACATGACGGTCAATGAGTATATTGCTAAATTTGGGCAGCTGATCGAGTACGCCAACTTTGACCGGAACATTTATGATGAAGAATGGCAGGTGGAGAAATTCGAGAGCGGACTGCATCCGGAAATCCGCAAGCTCATCTTAACGACGGCTAATCGTACACTTCCGGAACTCATCAACCAGAGTCGTCAGGCAGAAGGAATCATTCTGGAGGCCAAGAACTTGAACAAGCCACCAACACAATTCCACGGAGGAAACCGAGCAGGCAGATTCTTCAGGGCGGCACCTGGTAGGGGTCGAGGCAGAGGTACGCAGTTGCAGGCACGACCTGGAAACTTTAAGAGAAACTTTACGGTGGGTCAATCGTCGACTGGACGTCAGGGCGCGACCGTTTGTGCCACATGTGGAAAGAATCACTTTGGAGTCTGTCGCAAGAACAACAATGCATGCTTCAGATGCGGCCAGCAAGGTCATTTTGCTTACAAATGCCCCCAGAACGCCGATCAACAGCCTCCGCAAGCACGGGTGTTCACATTGGATGCAAATGAAGCACAGAAGTTTCCCAACCTGATCAAAGGTAATGTCACTTTGAATGGTCACCCAATTTCTGTTATCTTTGATTCTGGAGCGTCTGGCTCTTTTGTTGCAAAGCATACTGCCTTGAGAATAGGCATCACCCCAACCCCGTTACCTTATGAGTTACACATCAGCACACCTACTGGAGGATCGTGCACAGCCTCAGAGATCTGTAGAGGTGTCACCTTGCAGTATGAAGGGAACACGTATACAGTTAACTTGGTGGTCCTGCCGGTATTCAACTTCGATGTGATTATCGGTATGGACTGGTTGACGGAAAACGGGATAACATTGGACTGTCGAGCGGGGAAAGTCGTTGTTCCTGCGAAAGATGGTAATTTTCAACCTTTCTCTCTCATTTCCTTATTGCAAGTTAGAAAAGAGCTCCGCAAGGGAGCAGCGGGGTATCTTTTGTCGATCGAGGCTGAGACCTCGATTGACAATCAAATTCAGAATGTACCGGTAGTTAGAGAATTCGAGGAGGTATTCCCGGATGAAATACCTCGATTGCCTCCTCATAGGGAAATAGAATTTTAGATCGAACTTGTTCCTGGAGTTGGACCAATCTCCATTGCCCCGTATCGTATGGCGCCGTTGGAACTTCGCGAGTTGAAGAAGCAGATAGAAGAGCTTTTGGCAAAGGAATTTATCAGACCGAGTACTTCTCCATGGGGTGCTCCAGCCATCTTGATTAAGAAGAAGGATGGAAGTTTACGTCTGTGTGTAGATTACCGCCAGCTGAACAAAGTAACGGTAAAGAATAAGTATCCGCTACCGAGGATCGACGATTTGATGGACCAGCTGAGAGGAGCCAGAGTCTTCTCCAAGATAGATTTACGATCGGGATACCATCAGATCCGGGTCAAACCGGAGGATATTCCGAAAACCGCTTTTAGGACTCGTTATGGGCACTACGAATATCAGGTGATCCCATTCGGACTTACGAATGCTCCAGCGGTATTCATGGACTACATGAACCGCATCTTCCGCCCCTTTCTTGATCAGTTCGTTATTGTGTTTATCGACGATATCCTGATTTACTCAGCTAATGAAGAGCTGCATGCGGAACATCTGAGGATTGTCTTGCAAATCCTGAAGGAGAAGCAGTTGTACGCGAAATGGTCGAAGTGCGAGTTTTGGCTTAAAGAGGTCCAGTTTCTGGGCCATGTCATTTCATCAGAAGGTATCGGGGTGGACCCCAGCAAAGTTGAAGCTGTCATGAATTGGGAACGACCCAAGACTGTCACCGAAGTAAGAAGTTTCTTAGGTCTTGCTGGATACTATCGAAGGTTCATCCAGAATTTCTCTCAGATAGTGCAACCTCTTACCCGTCTCACTCGGAAGGACAAGCCTTTTGAGTGGACTGAAGCCTGTGAAGAATGTTTCTTGGAACTAAAGAGCAGATTGACAAGTGCTCCCGTACTCACGATTCCGGATCCTACTCGAAAGTTCGAAGTTTACTGCGATGCGTCGCTGAAAGGACTTGGATGCGTGTTGATGCAGGATCGTATGGCGGTAGCTTATGCATCTCGACAACTGAAGCCTCACGAAGAAAATTATCCTACGCACGATTTGGAGTTAGCAGCTATAGTGTTCGCACTTAAAATCTGGAGGCACCACTTGTATGGTTCGCAGTTTGACGTGTTCAGCGACCATAAGAGTTTGAAGTACTTGTTCGACCAGAAGGAGCTGAATATGCGGCAACGTCGGTGGATGGAATTTCTGAAGGACTACGATTTTGAACTTAAATACCACCCAGGAAAGGCAAACGTGGTAGCTGACGCCCTGAGTAGGAAGACTCTACACACTGCAACTCTGATGATGGAAGAATTGAAGTTGTTTGAGGCCTTTCGAGACTTGAACTTATCGGTAGACGAGAGAGGAAGTAGCATAAGATTGGGAAATATAAAGGTGGAGAATGAATTGATCAGTAGAATTAAGGAGGCTCAGAAAGATGAAGAGTTAGTCCGTGATTTGGTTGGCAACCAAGATGTTGTAAAGGATGAGAATGATGTTTGGAGATTTCAAGGACGGCTGGTTGTGCCGAATGAAGTGTTGAAGCAAGAAGTTTTACAGGAGGCTCACAAGGGTAAGTACGCAGTTCATCCTGGATCCACGAAGATGTATCATGATTTGAAGACCTCGTTTTGGTGGCCGGGTATGAAGCGTGATATTGCGGAGTATGTATCTCGGTGCTTAACTTGTCAGAAGGTGAAGTACGAACATCAGAAACCGTCAGGACTCCTTCAACCTTTGGAGATTCCCGAATGGAAGTGGGACAGTATCGCGATGGATTTTGTAGTTGGACTTCCTCGGACGCGAGAAGGATATGATTCTATCTGGGTGATTGTTGATCGTTTGACGAAGTCAGCTCATTTCTTACGTGTTAGAACCACATATGATACAGAGAAACTTGCCAGAATTTATCTGCAGGAGATCGTGAAGCTGCACGGAGTTCCTACGAGTATTGTCAGTGATCGTGATCCCAAGTTTACTTCTAAGTTTTGGGAATCCTTTCAAAGAGCATTAGGGACCCAATTGAGGTTGAGTACTGCTTATCATCCGCAGACCGATGGTCAGACGGAACGCACCATTCAAGCATTAGAGGACATGTTGCGAGCATGTGTTTTGGAGTTAGGAGGCAGCTGGGATAGTTATCTTTCTTTGATTGAATTTGCTTACAACAACAGTTACCATTCCAGCATTCAGATGGCACCGTATGAAGCTCTGTATGGGAGAAAATGCAGATCCCCTTTATGTTGGACTGAAGTGGGTGAGCGAAGTATGTTAGGACCTGATCTTATTCATGAAACATCCGAGCAAGTAAAGAGGATTCGAGAAAATATGCAGAGGGCTCAGGCCAGACAGAAGAGTTATTACGACAAGCACCATAAGCCTCTATCTTTCGAAGCCGGAGACCATGTATTTTTGAGAATCACTCCTACTTCGGGACTCGGAAGGAGAATGGGAGTTAAGAAGTTAAGTCCACGGTACTTAGGACCGTATCTGATTATGGACCGGATTGGAGAGTCTGCATACCGGTTGGCTTTACCACCCAATCTGTCAGGAATTCACAATGTATTTCATGTGTCGCAGCTACGGAGGTATCTCTCTGATCCATCTCACGTATTACAGCCGGAAGAAGTGGAACTAAAGGAAAATCTGACTTATCAAGTGCAACCGTTGCAAATCCTTGAAAGATCCGTCAAGCGACTCCGTTCTAAAGAAATTCCTTTGGTGAAAGTATTGTGGAACAACAGATCAGCAACTGAAGCCACTTGGGAGCGCGAGGACGACATTCAGAAACGTTATCCAGAACTGTTTGGCTCTTAAGTAAGTTTATTTTGCGGACAAAATTCCTATTTGGTGGGGAGAGTGTAACATCCCGCATAATTAGTAGAATACATAAGTACTATATGTATAGATGTATGTGTAGATTTCGGATTTTTGGTGTATGTGTGATGGTTTGCGAAATTGTTGATCTTTATCCTTGGATGAGACTAAGGTAATTAATTAAATTAAATCATAGGAGGATAAATATGTAGACATGTGAAATTTATTAAAATCATATGAGTAATGTGAGTGTGTGTTAGAAGGCCTTAGTGTCTATTGGACTTTAGAAGTGGGCTAGTGTGTGTGTGGACTTGTCACTTTTGAACTCATGTGGTTGGATTCTTTGTGTGTGTGGCCAATGGCCCAAGGATGGCTTTTGGATCCACCTTTCAGCCCAAAGTTGTACCCAATATTTCTTCCCCTAAGCCTTGTCCAACTAGGTTGTTTGTGTACCAAGGAACCTTCACTTGACTTGATGTATTCCCTCACTCATTCATGCGCATAAAGGGTGGAAAATACTTAGAAAAATCTGCCAAATTCCTCTTGTTTGACCGCCACTTCACCTTGCTTTTGCATCTCTTGGATTCTATTTTATTGCATGAAAGACACTTGTGCACTTTAGCATAATTTTAGGCTGCACACTTCCTCATTTAGGCGCACATGGAAGGGTCTTGGTGCAGATTTTTTTTATGACACAATTCTGACTTGAGTGTTGACCAAGTGAACCACCTTACACTCCCATCATGAGGCTGCCATATGCAGATTTTTGCAAGCCTTTTGCAGCCCATCATGAGCCAAACCTGCCCTTGTTTCTACATGCATCATAAGTAGGATCTTGGGGCTGCATCTTCATCATTTTATGCGCACAAGACAGCCCCAAAACCAGATTTTTCTTGGCTGCCACATAGTGGTATTGCTTGTTGACTTAGTGAACCTCCCTCACACCTCACCTTGTGCGCATGGTGTGGCTGTTTGTGCAAGAAATTCTGACTTATAACACTAACTCAGATCTGAACCTATCTCTTCCACCCCTTTTGCATGTGCCTAGAGTGTGCAAGAAGCAAGCTCCTTGCTTGTTCAAACCTTGTGTGCAGCCCCACTTCTTCAAGCAATCAGATTTTTACCATGATGACCATCATTGCAACCTCCTCCCTTCTTCCCTTATTTATGCGCACAAGAGGGGGCTGTCCCCATTCATTTGTGCAGCCAACTCCTTTCCCTCTCCCACACACTCTAGTTGAACATTGCAAGAACCTTAGGAGGAAGAAAGACCAAGCCAACTCCCTCCTTCCCTCACCTTAAAACCGTGGCCTAGACACAAGTGGAGTGTGAGTTTCTCCTCTTGGAAGCTGTCCTAAGGTGTCCCCCCTCATCATTTATGCGCATAGATCACCATAGGAAGTGAGGACTTGTTGTGAAGTAGAGCTAGGAAGGGTGTGGTGAAGTGTGTGCTACAAGAGGTAAGCCTTGAACTTAGACCTCTTTCATTGTGTAACCATGTATGTGTGCTTGAATGCCTCCTTGAATATGTTTTGCTTTGGATTCTTGATTGAGCATGGTTAAAGTATAAGTATGGAGCCATTTTATGATGACTTGTATGCATGAGTTGTAGAGTGAAAGTCTCATGGTTATGCTTAAGATTATATGCCACTGTTTTGTATGATTATGCCACTGTTTAGAAGAGAAATATGCCACTGTTTCCCTATGTATGTGCCACTGTTTTGATGATAAAATGATCACTGTTTCGGTCCCTCAAAATCACCATTCAAATGCCACTGTTTCTGCACATTATATGCCACTGTTTCTGCACATATATGCCACTGTTTCTGCACATTATATGCCACTGTTTCTGCACATTATATGCCACTGTTTCTGCACATTATATGCCACTGTTTTTATGCATAATATGCCACTGTTTTAGTCATCAAATGCCACTGTTCTATGCATAAAATGCCACTGTTTTTATGCATAAAATGCCACTGTTTTAGTCATCATATGCCACTGTTTTCATGCATAATATGCCACTGTCTTAGTCATCAAATGCCACTGTTTTCATGCATAATATGCCACTGTTTTAGTCATCAAATGCCACTGTTTTTATGCATAATATGCCACTGTTTTAGTCATCGAATGCCACTGTTTCTATGCATAAAATGCCACTGTTTTTATGCATAAAATGCCACTATTTTAGTCATCATATGCCACTGTTTTCATGCATAATATGCCACTGTTTTAGTCATCAAATGCCACTGTTTTTATGCATAATATTCCACTATTTTAGTCATCATATGCCACTGTTTTTATGCATAAAATGCCACTGTTTTATGCATAAAATGCCACTGTTTTAGCCATAATATGCCACTGTTTCAATGTCCAAAAACCAAGATTTATGCCACTGTTTTGAAGTCCAAAGTGCCACTGTTTCTGTTTTAAAACGTTCACTGTTTCTGCTGTATGTTTACTGCTTTCCTGCTGTAAAACGTCACTGTTTCTGCCCACTGTTTTTAAGGAAAACACCACTGTTTTCTGCTCACTGTTTTAAGCACAAACGTCACTGTTTTCTGCTGTAAAAACGCTGCTGTATGCTCACTGTTTTGCTGCTGTAAACACTGCTGTATGCTCACTGTTTTCCACTGTAAAACACTGCTGTATGCTCACTGTTTTGCTGCTGTAAGACACTGCTGTATGCTCTCTGTTTCTGCTGTAAATAGCCACTGTAAGTGATTAGTTGTAATTGATTTAGGTGCGCTTAAGAAGTGAGATACTTCGCTGCTGTTTGGTAATATTTAAGGCACGCAAAGGTAAGTGTCAGGCGATATTGCCTAATGTGACTATTGACTACTGGTATAAAATTGTGACATGATGCTCCATATGCCGTAAAAATATTATGTTCCATTATGATGAAAGGAAACTGCCAAAAATGTGCCGTGATGGCTATATGATTATGAGGTAAAGACGTTATGTGGCAGCATAACGCATATGAAAGGTATATAAGCATGCATCTTACATCATACCGCATTTTTACGCCTTGTGTGTGAAAGCATAGCATGACATGCATGTATCAAGATCATATAGGCCTTGTGTAGAATAGTTATGTACAGGACCATGTGTTTGAGCAAGCATCATATAGGCATCCCCAAGGTACCGGGGTATGGGACACTTGGCATCAGTCCGCATAGGCCCACAGTTGGAATCCACATGGAGCTCAGGTGCCAAGGGTATAATTGATTCCACTGTGAAGTGCGCGCACGACGGTGCTAAAAGCGCAAAGGAAAGGCGTTATATACGCAATATATGAATATGATAAAAAGGAAAAGGAACAAGGATATGTTGAAGTGACTGTTTATGATTTTGTGCCTAGTTAATATTGTTATATTATTGGTTTTATTGCCACACTACTGGGATTATTCTCACCCCTTCGGGGCTGCTATTTTCCTAAATGGCAGGAGGACGTAAAAGCACATGAAGACGTGATGTTTGCTGTTGATTGCTGATAAATGGACTTGTACTATTGCTGTTTGTTTAATTGGATGACTGTAATGATTAATGTTTTGGTACTCTTGGATGACTGTAGTCTTCATCATCTTTATGTTAGCTTGAACTTTTATGAACAGCGGCTATTTTGGAAAACCTTTGTGAAAAGAATTTAAGTGCTGGAATTTTTTTATACGGATTTGTATACTGCTATGAGACTCTTTAATTGCTCATGTGACGTTAACGACTCTAATTCCGCTTAGCGAACGACTCTCTTGGATGCATACAAGGGAGGGCGTTACACTAATTTGGTATCACACAACTTGCAAGGATTAACGACTGTCCCCACACACTAACACGAGACTTTTCAGCGTGCTTTGTCCTCACTTGCACACTTCCCGGGAAAACTTCCCAGGAGGTCACCCATCCCAGAATTGCTCCAAGTCAAGCACGCTTAACTGTGTTCTTCCGTTCTGGGCTACCGAAAAGTAGATGCATCTTGTTAGTATAGGTAGTACCAATTAATTCTTATAAGCCATATATTAGCACATTAGGGGTGTTATTCGATTCATTCATGTACCCCCGTCGCTGGAAGCCTGCCTGGAACCGCTCCTTGTCCGTGCCCTTGCGCACCGGCGATCACTCCCCGCCCTCGTCAGCGCCCGGGATGTTACAATACGTTTGGAACGGATTTGCTCGTATTAAGGTAAACTCTTGGAACTTGGGTTTAATCCCTAGTGTGCTCCACCACACCTAGTGGAAGGTAGTGGTTGGATTATGTGGTTATGACATGGTGTGATTGTGTGCTTGTATGCATATTGCTTGTATTTTGTGAAAATTGTTTGGTCACTGGCCAGTTGACGTGTGGAGTTTGGACATCCGCTGGGTTCATCCTTGTGACAGTCGGGTTTTGCCGTGGAGTCGACTCTGGGAGCGGCGCCAGGATGATCCAAACGTGGGACATCCGCCGGATAGGGCTCATGAGGAGTTCCGGTTGGGTATTGCCATGGAGTCTTCTCAACCATGGGAGAGGCGCCAGGATTGTCTCGGGAGTTATATGATGGAGTCCTTGAACATGAATCCATGCGTGGATGTTCTTGGGTGTCTCCAGTTGGATGGTGATATTGTATTGCTTGCATATTGCATGATGTCATATTTATACATTTTAGTGAGCCATGGAGTGGAGAGAGCCTCTAGCTCCATTGGTTTACTGAGATATATCCGTATATCTCACCCCGTGTTTGGGGGTCCACATTTCAGGTCACTATGAGCCGGGAGGAGCTTCGGGCAAGAAGCCCGTATAGTGGACATTGGATTTGGCATGCGGTGCATTGGGATTGCATGACATTTTGGAGGAGGACCATGGATTGCACATAGCATGACATTAGTATTTTGAGACTTAGGCCATGAACATATTGCATGATGTTACTGCCATGCTTTTGTAGTGTTCATGATGGTATACTAAGTCTTGTTTATAGTTTATTATTCATGACATGGATAATTGTATATTTGAGTGGATGGGACTTGCCATTGCCACATTTATAGCCTTGAAGTCTTGGTATTCATGTTGTAAAAATGGTCCATCTTTGTATGTAAATGGCCATTACATTGAGGACTTTGTAAAGGATGTTTGATTTAAGGAAAATGCATGACATTAGAGCCTACATTAGGACATGATTATGTGTTGTGGGGAGTACCAAGGGGTTAGGCCATTACACATTTCTTGGGCAAAATGATAATCTGTCATTTTTGCCATAGTTTTACCCAAGCATGGTAATCGATTACTGATAACACATATTTTATTACACTTATTTGTTACTCTAGATTAGTATTTTTAGGATTTATTTGAATAAAATAATGATGTTTTGAGTTAATTTACATTTTTAGTGTTTGATTGAGTTTAATTTATTTTTGTCAGAATTTTTCAGCTTTACGTTACTTCTATATTTTGGCCATATCTCGGTCCACAGTTGTCGGATTGACTCCGTTCTTGTTGTGTTTTTCAGATAACACAGAGGGCTACAATTCTTATGCAGAGCTCGAAGCCCAATTCGGACTAGATGCTGGTCGATTTCTGACGCCAAGAAGAACATGTTTTGCTGAGATTTTAGACTTGTAATTAAGTTTTATTTTATTATTTTATTTTTCATTTTAGACGAATGGGCCGGGCCGGTCTTGGTAGCCCAATTTGGTTTGTGAACCCTAGGGACATATGAAGGAAAGGAGGAAAACATTTTTGGGGAGGATTATGTAATTTTCAGAATTGTGGATCAAAGCATTTTCTCTGAAGCGTTCTTCGCGTTCTTCATCTTCTTCTTCTTTTTCTTTTATGCAATTTAATTTGTAATCATGTTTATCCTAGCCATGCTAGGCTAAACCCCCTTTTAATCAACCAAAGGGGAAGGGATTCCATGGATCTGTTTAGAGGATCTGCGATCAATCTCTAACCAGATTTGTTTCTTTACCCTAACTCAGATCAATATCGTGCGATTGTGGATATTCGATCTGAGGTTCGCGATTGCGATTATGGGTGAAGAATGATCATCAGATTTGATGATCCGATTAACCTCAATTGGAAATAAGGATTCTGATTCAATTGAGATTAATCGTGAATTTGGTAATTTTTCTAATTCTTTAACCAGATTTGTTTCTTTTCATAACTCAGATCGATATCGTGCGATTGTGGATATTCGATCTGAGGGTCGCGATTGCGATCATGGAAAAGGAATAATCATCATATTTGATGATCCGATTGTTCTCAATTGAAAATAAGGATTCTGATTCAATTGAGATCAACCGTGAATTTGGTAATTTTTATCCAATGAAGGACGTCCATGGAACCCTAACCCTAGGTTGGTTAATTTTAATTACGAAGTTTTAACCCCAGTTTTTATATTCTGTCTATTCAACCGAGATCCAAAACCCCCATTTTATTTTCTGTTTTCATAAGCGATTTTTACCAATTCAATTTCCTTGAGAGACGACTTAGGGTTTCCACTTTACTCCAAATTTTTGAACCCTAATTAAAAATAATTTTTAATTTGCGCGAGTTCGACAGCTCGTGTCAATTACCATGCAACAGGGGACGAAAAATTAGCTACTGTCTTCATTGGTAATCGATTACTGAGCTTTGGTAATCGATTACCATGTGAGGTAATCGATTACCCAAAGTTGGTAATCGATTACCAGAACAGAGGATTGAGAAATTTAGCTACTGCCTCATTTTTGACAGGTGGTAATCGATTACCACCCACTGGTAATCGATTACCACAGTGTAATTTTCGAAAATTCAGGTTTTTCTAGACTAAAAGAAAGGGGCTTAACTTGATGGGTAGAACTCCAAATGGCACGTGGTTTGAAACCACGCGTAGATAACGTAAAGGACTATAACTTGGTAAAGTGTGAGTGTAAGATGGTGAGTTTAAATGAATTGAAATAAAGGAAGGATGAATGATGTTAGCAAAATGTATGCTTCCGCGAATTGCATTTACAATTATAGTGTGGTTTTAATTGATTACGGAAAAAGGTATTGATGTAAGAAAAGGAATATGATAAAAGAAAAATTTGCCCGTAATTTAATTAACCCAATCATTGTGATTGTAACTGCGCTTAATATCATAATCAATGTTAACAATACCGGTGTACAACGGGCTGTTACAGAACTCATTTGTGTTTCTGATTCCGATTTCTGCACCTTTGTTTCTGCATCGGAATTTGATTCTGCAGACGCGTCTTTTCATAGTTTTTTCATTTTCTGCATTACGGTTTACGTTTTGGGTAGATTTGGGGAAATCGGTAAAACTTCAGTTTGAGAGATTGGTTCCGGGAGTTCTATTCCCAATGGAATTCGACCATCTAAGTATAAGTCACACCCTACAAGGGTGTGAGGTGACCCTTAATTTTGCCAAATTCTGTCGTTCACTAACCCGTTATGCTGCTTCTTTGTCGTTTCAGGACGTATCGGGTATTTTTGCTATTGTTCAACTTGCTTCGATTGACCTGAAATCTGGTGACGTGAAGGAGGAGATCCTTATCCTCATATTCAATCTCCTTAAATATTAAATTATTAAAATTATTAATTAATACATTATTATAATTATTAAAGATAATAATTCTAGTAGTTAACGATTATCGATTTAACTTAGATTTGTATTAATATATTGTAAATAATTACTATTATTAATTGTTTAAATCAATTGATGAAAAATTGTGTAAATCAAACATAAACAATTAATAATTTTACACAAAATTTCCTTAAATAGATTTCCATAAAATATCCATTATAAACAATATCTCTAGACAGCTGGCTACATTAGCAATAAGAAAATCAATTCCTTTAGCAGTGGGAAATTTCAAAATATTCATAAAATATGTTCCACTTTTTATAAAATTTATTTTCCTCTAGTTTTTTAGCGCAAGAAGCAAAAATCCGATCATATGATTGGTCCTCTATTTCTTCACCTTGTATACAAATATATCATGTTCATGTTATGTCATCTTTTGTGTCAACATGGATATGTATAAGATCAAACACCAGTCGTTACATACAACATAAGCCTTTTTAGATTCTAGAGTGAAGATTTTGCATAAGCTTATAACTCTTCCAAATGCAATACAAGAAAAAAAAAGTAAATCAAGATTAAAAATAATTAAACGGATATTACAAAGAAAGATGCAAACATTTTGACAAAAGAAAAACCAAGTTTTTTTACAAGAACGACAACCTCTAAAGCTAATTAAAAGGAAACCATACGAATCCACGGGACAGAGCAATACTCTCCGAAAATCCCAGACAGCTTACTCCAAAGAAAAGTAACTGAACTAGAACAATACAAAAAATTAAGAGACAAGCTAGCCACAAGCTCTGAAACTAAGACCAAGAATGCAAAAACAGCGTACGTTATGTTTACTTAATCATTCCTAGACAAGACACTGCATCTACATAAAGGACATGTATTACGAATCGTGAGCCACTTTGTGATGCAATCCCGATGAAACACGTGTGAGCAAGGCAAGCCAATAGCTCTCGACCCAATCTCCGTGAGACAAATAGAACAATCTGTGATGGAAGAAGACTCTGCTTCAATCGTGACTTTTTCAAGATTTTGAAAAGATTCTTGTGTTGTGGACTGATCCAGCCCGGCCCGTTAGGCCCTCGCCCGCCCGGGCCAGTGCCAAAAAGCCCGCATATCAAACAGCCCGCACGGGCCAAAAAATCATATAACCCCACGGGTTAGGGCCAGCCCGCGGGCCAAAAATCAACTCTATTTTACCAACACTTTTAAGAGTAAAATGCAAAAGTATTCCTAATGGTTCTGTTGAATTTGGCGGAACCTGAAATGCAAAAGTATTCATATATTATCAAGCAGTGATCAAGACTGTTCATTAGTCATATATTATCAAACAGAAATTGAAAAGGCTTAGTCATCTACTTTTAGTACCATGTCTATATTTTCATAGTAAAATGTAAATTAAGGAGTTTGATTCCCCTACAAAAATACCCGACATCCAACATCCCCAAGTCCCAAAATCCGCTCACCATCAGTTACAACAATAACTTGAATACTCCTCTCAGGCCAGTTTTTTAAAACCTCAAGGACTTTCCCCCTGCAAAAGGCCAAAAGCTATATAACCCTCCAACAAATGTAGTCCAAAATTGCATAGAAATACAGGGAAAAAATGATAATTAAATTGCATACATATATAGTCCAAAATTAGCTCAACCATTCATGTCCAACTAGCAATTAAAGAGGTTAAACTTCAACTGCAGCTACAATATCAACTAAAATGATACACACACACACAACACAACACAAGGAATTAATTACCCCGATTATCAGCGAAATTGGAATGATAATGCAACCTAGTGGCCTCAACCATCTTGGTAACTTCTTGTGCACTCTCTAAAGCCTTCAAAAAATGATCATCAAGGAAAGTGAGAATCTGCATCAGAGTAACACTTGGAACAACCTTAATTGCTCTTCTAAACTCAGCAGGTGCTGTCTTTGAATGTTCAATATGCTTTGCCTCTGTTATCTCATCTAGCTCTTGCACATTTTCCAGAACTTTCTCTAGTGTTTTAGGCTCCTCCACCGTATGACCTCCATCACCGTCAACATTATCACCTTCACCTTCCTCATTCTCATTCCCACCCTCAATCTCATCTTCCTCACTCAAAGAAGGTCCTGGCATGTTCTCTACCATGAATTAAGTTGCAAGTGATCATGTTGTATCATTATCCTCACTCAAAAAATGGTTGAGATAATTAAATTGCATACATATATACAAAAGCTATATATCATGCTGTAACATTATCCTTACTCAAAAAATGGTTGAGAACTTAAGATAATTAAATTGCATACATATATACAAAAGCTATATATCATGTTGTATCATTATCCTTTACTCCACATAGATAGTGTTCTTCTATTTGGACAGCTTCAGTTTGTCTTAGAAAGCCACATTGTAAACAAATCCTTATACATTTACAGTACTAACAGAACCCACAAAAAATATCAGAATTTTTCAGTTAAAGTAAATTTAGAAACATTAACCCTGCGTTAGAAATATCAATGCATCTAGATTATCAAAACCCATATTCACAACCACTAAATTTATAAATTCCAACAACCTACAAATCACTGAACCTCAATTAAAACCTCAATTAAAAAGAATAAGCTAAACCTGAAATGTCATTTTCTAGTCCAAATTCTCTATCTCTTTCTCTTTCCATAGCAAGAAAACAAAGAATTTGAGGAAAACCCATCAAAGCATAGAACAGAAAGTTTGCTCATGTGCGACCACCAGCTCCAGTAACAAGCGTCAAGCACGGTGTTCTTGGGGGACTCTGGCATGGCTACAACACTGGTTCTGATTCCCATCATCTTCAGACCCTTATGGTTCAACCGTGCTGCAAGTGACAACGAAGACAATGAAGAAGAATATGAAGGAGAAAATTGAAGAGAGGGAAGCCTTAATGACGATGAAGAAACTGCTTGAGGAAGTGTATCAATTGCGAAGAAGAAGAACGCGTGAAGAAGAAGAAATTGGAAGAAGAAAACCAGAGAGAGAAATGAGAAATTGGGGTTTTAGGGTTTAGAAAAAAAAGAGTGGGCTGGTCCGCGGTTAACCCCACCCTAACCCAAAAGAAATGAGGGTTAATGGGGCTAGGGTCAAAAATAACCCTCCCATATGTGTGCTGAAAAAAAAGGGGGTTAAAACTTGGGGCTATAGGGCCCAGCCCGCGGGCTGGGGGCTGTTTTGACAGCTCTATTCCTCCACACACAATATTTTATGGGGCCCACACATTTTAAAACAAAAGAAAAAGAAAAAAATATGGCACGCAAAACGAATCTCTATAACATTACACAATCACTTTTCCTACAACATAATAAACATAAAACCCTTTTGCTATACTGTCAAAATAATATTAAAAAGATTTTCAAAATAATATTAAATTAATTAATATAGACCAACTAGTAGAATGTTAGAAATTTTATTTTATGGGCAATATTAATTAATTAGTTTTGTATTTTAATATTAATTGGGTTAATGGATATTCCAATATAAATATTGTAACTAAGCCCATTGCGATCACATTTGATTGGGCTTCTGGCATCTGATATTATTGGGCCTAGTTGGGCAGCAATAGGCTTTAGTGTGACCCTGGTTTTCCATTATGGGTGGACCCATGGGCACAGATGGGCATAGACTCTTCTCTGGGTTATGAGCTAGGTCCTCTCTCTAGCCTATTTATACTGGAGTTAAACTCCATAAGCCATCAAGCTCCCATCGTTGAGGCTGCCTTTATCGAAATAGGTGATAGAGAGGAAGATCTGGCATGTAGTCCCTTCTTTCTTTTGGCTTTGTGATGATCCAATAAGGTACACATAATCCCAATTTTGATTTCATATTGTTTGGTATTTTATAATGATATACATGATTCAAGGTTAAAATATTTCTATGATAATATACTAGGAGGAGATCCGTATCCTCACATTCAATAACCTCAAATATTAAATTATTAAAATTATTAATTAATCCATTATTATAATTATTAAAGATAATAATTCTAGAAGTTAACGATTATCGATTTAACTTAGATTTGCATTAATATATAGTAAATAATTACTATTATTAATTGTTTAAATAAATTGATGGAAAATTGTGTAAATCAATTATAATCAATATAAATATTGTAACTAAGCCTATTGCGATCACATTTGATTGGGCTTCTGGCATCTGATGTTATTGGGCATAGTTGGACAGTAATAGGCTCTTGTGTGACGCTGGTTTTCCATGATGGGTGGACCCATGGGCACAGATGGGCACAGACTCTTCTCTGGGTTATTAGCTAGGTCCTCTCTCTAGCCTATTTATACTGGAGTTAAACTCCATAAGCCATCATGCTCTCATCGCTGAGGCTGCCTTTATCGAAATAGGTGATAGAGAGGAAGATCTGGCATGTAGTCCCTTCTTTCTTTTGGCTTTGTGATGATCCAATAAGGTACGCATAATCCCAATTTTGATTTCATATTGTTTGGTATTTTATAATGATATACATGATTCAAGGTTAAATTTTTTCTATGATAATATACTAGGAGGAGATCCGTATCCTCACATTCAATAACCTCAAATATTAAATTATTAAAATTATTAATTAATACATTATTATAATTGTTAAAGATAATAATTCTAGTAGTTAACGATTATCGATTTAACTTAGATTTGCATTAATATATAGTAAATAATTACTATTATTAATTGTTTAAATCAATTGATGGAAAATTGTGTAAATCAATTATAATAAATTAATAATTTTACACAAAATTTCCTTAAATAGATTTTCATAAAATATCCATTATAGACAGCTGCTACATTAGCAATAAGAAAATCAATTCCTTTAGCAGTGGGAAATTTCAAAATATTCATAAAATATGTTCCACTATTTATAATATTTATTTTCCTCTTGATTTTTAGCGCCAGAAGCAAAAATCCGATCATATGATTGGTCCTCTCTTTCTTCACCTTGTATAAAAATATATCATGTTCATGTTATGTCATCTTTTGTGTCAACATGGATCTGTATAAGATCAAACACCAGTCATTACATACAACAGAAGGCTTTTTAGATTCTAGAGTGAAGATTTTGCATAAGCTTATAACTCTTCCAAATGCAATACAAGAAAAAAAAAAGTAAATCAAGATTAAAACTAATTAAACGGATATTACAAAGAAAGATGCAAACATTTTGACAAAATAAAAACCAAGATTTTTTTCAAGAATGACAACCTCTAAAGCTAATTAAAAGGAAACCATACGA
>JAVKPL010010189.1:0-42352 GCA_032173675.1 Gastrolobium villosum | reverse complement strand
TAGATCTTTATACCGAGTATAAAGGCTGCCTCTCCCAAATCCTTCACTGAAAAGTTTTCTGAAAGCCACTCTTTCGTTATTTTTAATGTGGGGATGTCATTTCCTATTAGCAATATGTCATCTACATAAAGCACTAGGAAGACGACATTACTCCCACTTACCTTTCTGTAAACACAAGGTTCATCCTCGTTCTTGATAAAACCGTTACTCTTAACGACTTCATCAAAACGTATATTCCAACTCCTTGATGTTTGCTTTAGCCCATATATTGACCTTTGTAGTTTGCATACCATATGCACCTGATCTTTGTTTTCAAAGCCTTCAGGTTGTGTCATGTACACTTCCTCCTTCAAGAACCCATTCAAGAAGGCGGTCTTGACATCCATTTGCCAAATTTCATAGTCGTGGTATGCTGCTATTGCAAGCATGATCCTAATAGATTTGATCATGGCAACTGGTGAAAAAGTTTCATCATAGTCAACTCCTTGTCTTTGACGATACCCTTTCGCCACCAACCTAGCTTTGTAGGTCTGAACGTTGCCATCTGCATCAGTCTTTCTTTTAAAGACCCATTTATTACCAATAGGAACTATTCCTTGTGGTTTAGGAACCAAGGTCCATACCTTGTTCTGATACATCGAATCCATTTCAGATTCCATGGCTTCAAGCCATTTTGAGGAGTCAACATCTTTGACCGCCTCCTCGTAGTTACTTGGTTCATCATCCTCAACAGTTTGCTGATTCTCAATCACAAACCCGTACCTTTCAGGTGGATGGATGACCCTCGTAGGTCTACGGAGTTGTGTGTTTACTTCTCCATTGGAGAACGTCGCCTGCGGAGCAGACTCGGGTTCCTCAATCTGTTCTTGTGGATCTTGCACTTCTTCAAGATCAATCTTACTCCCACTGCCTCCTTGAGAGATCAAATCCTTCTCAAGGAACTCAGCATTCTTTGAAACAAACACTTTGTGTTCTTCCATGGAGTAGAAGTAGTATCCCTTAGTACCTTTAGGATACCCCACAAATAGACATTTAGTACTCTTAGCACTAAGCTTGTCTGATGTCAACGCTTTGACATAAGCTGGCGATCCCCATACCCTGAGGTAACTCAGGTTGGGTCTCTACCACTCCATATCTCATATGGTGTGGTCTGAACAGATTTAGACGGTACCCTATTTAGAAGGTATGCCGCTGTGTCTAAGGCATATCCCCAAAACGATTTTGGAAGTTGAGTCTCACTCATCATAGACCTAACCATGTCTAACAAGGTCCTGTTTCTCCTTTCGGAGACACCGTTTTGGTGTGGTGTGTAAGGAGCGGTAAATTGTGAGAGAATTCCATTTTCTCTCAGATAACCCTGAAACTCGTGGCTCAAATATTCACCACCACGATCTGATCGTAATGTCTTAATCATCTTGCCACGCTGTTTCTCCACCTCATTCCTAAACTCTTTGAACTTTTCAAAAGCTTCAGATTTATATCTCATTAGGTATATATACCCAAATCTTGATTTGTCATCTGTAAAGGTAATGAAATAAGAATATCCACCTCTAGCCTCAATAGACATTGGGCCACATACATCAGTATGAATGAGTTCTAATAACTCACTAGCCCTATGACTCTCAAGCCCTTTGGGCTTTTGTTGAATCATTTTCCCAGCTAGACAAGATTCACACTGTCCATAGGATTCCAAATCCATGGAGTCCAGGTATCCATCTCTATGCATCCTAGACAATCTTGTTTCATTTATGTGCCCTAGTCTACAGTGCCAAAGATAAGATTGATTATCCGTCCTAGGTCGTTTCACATCTATATTGAGCACTTCATTTCCCATTTCCAACACATACAATCCATTTATTAAAGAAGCAGTACCGTAAACCATATCATTCAAAATGATAGAAAAAGTACCATTCCTAATACTGAAAGTATATCCATCTTGTTCTAAACAAGAAATTGAAATAATGTTTCTAGAAATTTGCGGAACATAAAGACAATTATTCAAATGCAGTAAAAGGCCCGTAGGCAAAATAAGGTCAGCATCTCCAACTGAATGAGCAGCAACTCTTGCTCCATTACCAACGCGGAGATCCACCTCGTTTCTATCCAATCTCCTTGGGCTCCTAAGTACCTGCAACATATTGCAGATATGAGAACCACACCCGGTATCTAATACCCATGAGGATGGATTAGCATAAGAATAATTTATCTCAATCATGAAAATACCTGAGGCAGAAGCATCACCATGCTTCTTGTCCTTCACATTGTTCAGGTAGTCTGGACAATTCCTCTTCCAGTGGCCTTTCTTGCCACAATGGAAGCACTCAGCATCACCCTTGTCCTTAGGTGCCTTCTTACCCTTCTTCTTGCCCTTCTTCTTCTTGGATTTTCCTTTGGGCTTAAGGGGGTCACCTTTTGCAGGCTCCTTACCCTTTCCCTTGGCCTTGCTAGGCCCACCAATCAAAAGAGCCTGTGTCCTATCCTTCTTGATAGACACTTCAGCTGTTGTTAACATGCTTAACAACTCAGGCAAGCTCACTTGCATCCCATGCATATTGTAATTCATGATGAATTGACTGAAGGAAGGTGGAAGTGAGGTGAGGACTAAGTCATTACTTAGCTCGGCATCCATGATGAAGCCTAGGTTTCCTAGCTTCTCAATCAGCCCGATCATCTTGAGAACATGGCTGGCAACAGACATGCTCTCAGTCATCCTACAAGAGAACAGTTCTCTTGAGGCCTCATACCTCTCATGCCTGCCTTTAATATCATACAACTCCTTGAGATGTACGATAATAGAGGGAGCATCCATATGCTCATGCTGCTTTTGCAGTTCAGGCGACATGGATGCCAACATGATGCATACTGCCATCACATTGTCATCCAAGTGCTGTTGATGGGTTACGAAATCAAATTCCGCAAACCCTTCTTCCCCTTCCCGTGGAGCTACGGGTATTACAGCATCTAAAACGTAGGCAATCTTTTCGGCCCTTAGAACTATTCTTAGGTTCCGATACCAGTCCATAAAATTCGAACCGGTCAGTTTATTCGTATCGAGTATTGAACGCAGTGACAGTGGATTAGTCATACTATAAGCTGAAAAGGATGTAAAGATAGTTTTAGTTAATATACGGTTATGTAGTTAAAAGCAAATTATTAAAGACTTGAAATAATTTGCCCCTCCCACTATTTTATCTAAGTCAATGACCCTTCCTTTTGACTTAGGGTTAATCTACTTTAGATTTTACCTTAGTGGGTTTAAGAGTGCGATTATTTATTTTAACCTCCGTCTGAGACCGCAAGATTAATTTAAATAAAGGGTTGATCTTTATCAACAGTATCTCATACCCTCTCTTAACTTTAGGTTGACAACTCTTTGTCACTTAGTGGTGCATCTCATGCAACCAACCTAGCACCATTACCCTAAGCACATAAGTCCGGCTGTGCCTGCAACTTATGTCTTAGTTAAGCATTAAACCAGCACCCTAAGTGTCTTACACTTCAAACACTACTCTAGCCCAACGAAATAGTGGGTCCCAACTGAGTTGTGGAGCACCACTACGTAGAAGAGTTTTGAGTAGCATTGGTGGTGGGAGATAATCATATGCTTAATTATTTATTCCTTTTAAGGGTTCCTTTTATCTTGGGGTTAATTAGGTCCCATCAAACGCATATTGTAAGTTATCATGCTAGTCGTTACCTATGTCAAACATCTATCGGTATACACTAGTCGTTATTGGACAAACATAATAACCATACAAACGCGATTTGCCCAATTTATGCATACTAGACGTTCTAATCACACATACATATAAACAGTTTATATTGAGATAGCCATGGTGCTCGCGCTTTTGTCCTTTTTGCTTCTTTAAGCAACGGCCGCTTGTCGTCTATACGCCACTAGCCTATTTCTCTAATTACAAATAATTAAAGAAACTCCATAACACTTTGGAGGAACAAAATTACAAAATTTAAATTACAAATATACTTGTAAATTAAAATGCGCGATTACACATAAATTTAAAATTCAAAAAAATTCAAATCCGGGCACCATGACCATCCCCTTCCTGTTTGTACCTGAAAAGTTCAAAACTTGCAAACACAAACATTATATTATCACATAACATTTTCACATGTATTTTGACATTTAACATTTAAACATCAAAATAACATCAAGATTCATAATCTTAAATTTCTCATTGGCCGAATTTAAAAACAATTTCAATTCAAATTTTGTTAATTCTTTCTTAAAGAAAACAAAATTAAACCATGCATGTAGCCATATATCCCTACATGGCCGAATCATATAGGTAACTATATGATAAATTTGTCACAAAATTTCATGCATATAAACATGACACAATTCATGGAGAAAAATAAGAAATCATTCAAGGTACTCTTAGTACCCTCCATGGCCGAATCTACCCTTTCAAAAAGGGTGTTCCTTTTAGAACTTTCATAAAGAAAAGAAACTAAACCATGATGCATAATGTTTTATGAACACAGAATCAAATTTTTATGTTCATAAAAACAAAAACTTTAACACTTTAAAGGATTTGTGATTCAAAATCCACATGCAGAATTTAAACTTTAACCCTTTAAAGATTTTTGACTGTGAAAGACTCTTTTCACAAACAAGGTACCATCACCCGTCGATGGTAAAGCAACCGGGCTCTGATACCACTTGAAAGTAAACTGGCCTTTGAAGGCCGATGCATGTAAGGTGTAAAACAAAAATTTTACTGCGGAACATACATGCACTCATAGATTCATGCTTTAAGACAGCATGATGTTACCTTGTTTTGGCCTGATCAGTCAGGGAGATGAGATGTCAGGCTTGAAGGGTTCAAACCCTCTAATGGTGATCCACACCACCGTTCGTCTATGATGCAAGAACTCTTTCTTGAAAGCCACCAGATGAACACCACAATGAGGCTTGCTATGCGCACAAGTGGTGAGGGTGGAGGCTAGGTATCCTGTTTGGAAAGGTGTACTGAGCTACCCTACAGAATGGTGCATAGAGGAGGAGAGTTGGCTTGGTTTTCCAATGAAACCTAAGGTGAGGAACATGTCTATTTATGCGCACCCTTTGGAGAGGAGGAGGGAATTCATTCATTCAAAATGAAAAACAAACTTTCAAATTTCTTTGAAAGTTATGCATGAAACAGTGTGATAAGGTGGAGCTGTTGCAAAACAAACTTTGCCAACAACCTCCAATCTTATCCACATGAATTTAAATTCAAATTAATTTAAACTTAAATTCATAAACTATCATATAGTATATAGTTTTCATGCGCATAATTCAGCCCTATAAAGGGTCCAAATACATTGAGCAGTTGCATTCAAAATTTGAATCAACTTACCCACTGATTCCCTCAACCACCAAATCTGAATGGAGGTTTGTTTTAAGTGATAAGATAACACTCTTATCACTTAAAAGTGATGCACCAAACAGCCTAGGGAGAGCCTCCAAAGATGCTTCTTCATCCAAGGAATATGCTCCAATAAGATCCTGTCTTATCCTTTTGTTATGAAACAACTTTTCAAAACCAATTCAAATTCGAATTCAAACACTTGAATTCAAACGTTCAAACATTCAAATTCAAAATTCAAAATTCAAAATTTCAAATTTCAAATTCAAAATTCGAATTTCAAAATTCAAATTCAAATTCAAATTTTAAAATTCAAATTTCAAATTTCAAATTTCAAATTCAAAATTCGAATTTCGAAATTCAAATTCTAAATTCAAATTTCAAAATTCAAATTTCAAATTCAAAATTCGAAATTCAAATATTTGATTATTAATTTAACTAATTAAATTAATTAGTAATGGCTTGGACTATCCAAGCCCATTACTAAACTCCATGCACCACCCACCCATTTAGGTGGGCTTCCAAACAACTTCTTGGGCTAATAACATTATTAGGCCCAATACCTTTAAAGCTAGTCCATCATAACTACAAGGTGTTAGTGTGTGACCCATTAGGTCCAACTTAGCTACTGACATAACTGGGCTTGGGCCCAACAAGCCCACAACCCAATTAATGACAACACAGAGCACTAGCAATGCTTTGTTGCCCCAGAACTAGTCAGATTAATGACTTGATCATCCTATTGCACATATTTGGTTACCGTATGTATTTCCCTTCGTCTCGGTTATCTTCCCATTAACCTAGGGTAAGGAAATGTATCAACCCCTGCGGTTTTGGGTAAGCTTTATTCGAAATAGGGAATCTTCAATTTACTGACTCTAAAGGCAGATCATCTCATGATCTCTTTTACTATGCATAGATTCCCGAGTCCCTGTAAATGTCATCCCGATTTCTCCGGTTTACAGATAACCTAATCTCTCACAGAGATTTGACGAATTCCTTCAGCTTATTACCCTAGCCCTGTGCCCTTTAAGGACACGCCCAACAGTATACCTATGAGTCTCCATGTTTCAGGCAGACGAGGTATACAATCAAAACATGCCTTCAAGAACACAGTCTAGGTAATAACTTTTGGTCTAAGGAAAGACACACCCAAACATAAAGAGATTACTCTAATGACACTATCTGTGAGATTTCCTCATAGAGTCTCTTTTTGGGTCTGTTCAGTGCGAGCTATACTCTTATAGGTCCACCCACGACTTTAGCTAAGATATCTCCATATCTGCAGCTCATGAGGTCTTTACCTTGTATCCATATACAAGTAGATAAGTCGTACTAGTCTTTACTCGAGATCACTGATCCCCAAACTCAGTGTCTCTAGACTAGGAACATATAATTAGGAATAGACATGCAATATCCTTGAATCCTCATGATCGTGATCTCATCACAGATACTCAAGAGATACCTGTTCTATTCCAAGGGGTTTATCCAGTTCATTCATATAATATTAACAGTAATATCGAGACACAATATGAAACTGAATAAATAGTGCTTACATTTATTTGCGACAAATAAAGTTCTACATCTAGTGTCCTTTATTTAATCAAAAGATTGTCTCTAGGACACCCATATGCTAACAAGCTCCCACTTGGCCTAGAGCCAATCAGACCTAAGTCGTATGCCCAAAGCCTCATAATGACTATCATGTTTTCTCTGAGAAACAGCCTTTGTCAGAGAATCGGCCAGGTTATCGTCTGTGGGAACATAATCCATTTTTACATCATTCCTATCAATGATTTCTCTAATCAAATGATATCTGCGGAGCACGTGTTTAGATCTTTGATGAGACCTAGGTTCCTTTGACTGCGCGATGGCTCCAGTGTTGTCGCAAAGCAACTGTATGGGCTCATCCACGCTTGGAACCACCCTTAGTTCATTTATGAACTTCTTGATCCACACTGCCTCCTTAGCTGCTTCTGAAGCAGCTATGTATTCAGCCTCTGTCGTTGAGTCTGCTGTTGTCTCCTGCTTGGAACTTTTCCAAGACACTGCCCCACCATTTAAGGTGAATACGAATCCTGACTGTGACTTGCAGTCATCTTTGTCACTCTGAAAGCTGGCATCAGTGAACCCTTTCACTGTTAACTCATTAACCCCACCATAGACCAGAAACGCATCCTTAGTTCTTCTTAAGTATTTAAGGATGGTTTTGACTGCCGTCCAGTGACCCTCTCCAGGGTCTGACTGGTATCTGCTCGTAATGCTTAAAGCATATGAGACATCTGGTCTCGTACATATCATGGCATACATGATGGATCCAATAGCCGAAGCGTATGGAATTCCACTCATGCGATCCTTCTCAGGCTGTGACTTAGGACACATAGCCCTTGATAGGTGTACCCCATGACTGACAGGAAGAAAACCCCTTTTCGACCCTTCCATGCTAAACCTCTTTAGCATCTTGTCAACGTACGTGGATTGAGATAAACCCAGCAGCCTCTTGGATCTATCTCTATAGATCTTTATACCGAGTATAAAGGCTGCCTCTCCCAAATCCTTCATGGTAAAGTTTTCTGAAAGCCACTCTTTCGTTATTTTTAATGTGGGGATGTCATTTCCTATTAGCAATATGTCATCTACATAAAGCACTAGGAAGACGACATTACTCCCACTTACCTTTCTGTAAACACAAGGTTCATCCTCGTTCTTGATAAAACCGTTACTCTTAACGACTTCATCAAAACGTATATTCCAACTCCTTGATGCTTGCTTTAGCCCATATATTGACCTTTGTAGTTTGCATACCATATGCACCTGATCTTTGTTTTCAAAGCCTTCAGGTTGTGTCATGTACACTTCCTCCTTCAAGAACCCATTCAAGAAGGCGGTCTTGACATCCATTTGCCAAATTTCATAGTCGTGGTATGCTGCTATTGCAAGCATGATCCTAATAGATTTGATCATGGCAACTGGTGAAAAAGTTTCATCATAGTCAACTCCTTGTCTTTGACGATACCCTTTCGCCACCAACCTAGCTTTGTAGGTCTGAACGTTGCCATCTGCATCAGTCTTTCTTTTAAAGACCCATTTATTACCAATAGGAACTATTCCTTGTGGTTTAGGAACCAAGGTCCATACCTTGTTCTGATACATCGAATCCATTTCAGATTCCATGGCTTCAAGCCATTTTGAGGAGTCAACATCTTTGACCGCCTCCTCGTAGTTACTTGGTTCATCATCCTCAACAGTTTGCTGATTCTCAATCACAAACCCGTACCTTTCAGGTGGATGGATGACCCTCGTAGGTCTACGGAGTTGTGTGTTTACTTCTCCATTGGAGAACGTCGCCTGCGGAGCAGACTCGGGTTCCTCAATCTGTTCTTGTGGATCTTGCACTTCTTCAAGATCAATCTTACTCCCACTGCCTCCTTGAGAGATCAAATCCTTCTCAAGGAACTCAGCATTCTTTGAAACAAACACTTTGTGTTCTTCCATGGAGTAGAAGTAGTATCCCTTAGTACCTTTAGGATACCCCACAAATAGACATTTAGTACTCTTAGCACTAAGCTTGTCTGATGTCAACGCTTTGACATAAGCTGGCGATCCCCATACCCTGAGGTAACTCAGGTTGGGTCTCTCTTACCACTCCATATCTCATATGGTGTGGTCTGAACAGATTTAGACGGTACCCTATTTAGAAGGTATGCCGCTGTGTCTAAGGCATATCCCCAAAACGATTTTGGAAGTTGAGTCTCACTCATCATAGACCTAACCATGTCTAACAAGGTCCTGTTTCTCCTTTCGGAGACACCGTTTTGGTGTGGTGTGTAAGGAGCGGTAAATTGTGAGAGAATTCCATTTTCTCTCAGATAACCCTGAAACTCGTGGCTCAAATATTCACCACCACGATCTGATCGTAATGTCTTAATCATCTTGCCACGCTGTTTCTCCACCTCATTCCTAAACTCTTTGAACTTTTCAAAAGCTTCAGATTTATATCTCATTAGGTATATATACCCAAATCTTGATTTGTCATCTGTAAAGGTAATGAAATAAGAATATCCACCTCTAGCCTCAATAGACATTGGGCCACATACATCAGTATGAATGAGTTCTAATAACTCACTAGCCCTATGACTCTCAAGCCCTTTGGGCTTTTGTTGAATCATTTTCCCAGCTAGACAAGATTCACACTGTCCATAGGATTCCAAATCCATGGAGTCCAGGTATCCATCTCTATGCATCCTAGACAATCTTGTTTCATTTATGTGCCCTAGTCTACAGTGCCAAAGATAAGATTGATTATCCGTCCTAGGTCGTTTCACATCTATATTGAGCACTTCATTTCCCATTTCCAACACATACAATCCATTTATTAAAGAAGCAGTACCGTAAACCATATCATTCAAAATGATAGAAAAAGTACCATTCCTAATACTGAAAGTATATCCATCTTGTTCTAAACAAGAAATTGAAATAATGTTTCTAGAAATTTGCGGAACATAAAGACAATTATTCAAATGCAGTAAAAGGCCCGTAGGCAAAATAAGGTCAGCATCTCCAACTGAATGAGCAGCAACTCTTGCTCCATTACCAACGCGGAGATCCACCTCGTTTCTATCCAATCTCCTTGGGCTCCTAAGTACCTGCAACATATTGCAGATATGAGAACCACACCCGGTATCTAATACCCATGAGGATGGATTAGCATAAGAATAATTTATCTCAATCATGAAAATACCTGAGGCAGAAGCATCACCATGCTTCTTGTCCTTCACATTGTTCAGGTAGTCTGGACAATTCCTCTTCCAGTGGCCTTTCTTGCCACAATGGAAGCACTCAGCATCACCCTTGTCCTTAGGTGCCTTCTTACCCTTCTTCTTGCCCTTCTTCTTCTTGGATTTTCCTTTGGGCTTAAGGGGGTCACCTTTTGCAGGCTCCTTACCCTTTCCCTTGGCCTTGCTAGGCCCACCAATCAAAAGAGCCTGTGTCCTATCCTTCTTGATAGACACTTCAGCTGTTGTTAACATGCTTAACAACTCAGGCAAGCTCACTTGCATCCCATGCATATTGTAATTCATGATGAATTGACTGAAGGAAGGTGGAAGTGAGGTGAGGACTAAGTCATTACTTAGCTCGGCATCCATGATGAAGCCTAGGTTTCCTAGCTTCTCAATCAGCCCGATCATCTTGAGAACATGGCTGGCAACAGACATGCTCTCAGTCATCCTACAAGAGAACAGTTCTCTTGAGGCCTCATACCTCTCATGCCTGCCTTTAATATCATACAACTCCTTGAGATGTACGATAATAGAGGGAGCATCCATATGCTCATGCTGCTTTTGCAGTTCAGGCGACATGGATGCCAACATGATGCATACTGCCATCACATTGTCATCCAAGTGCTGTTGATGGGTTACGAAATCAAATTCCGCAAACCCTTCTTCCCCTTCCCGTGGAGCTACGGGTATTACAGCATCTAAAACGTAGGCAATCTTTTCGGCCCTTAGAACTATTCTTAGGTTCCGATACCAGTCCATAAAATTCGAACCGGTCAGTTTATTCGTATCGAGTATTGAACGCAGTGACAGTGGATTAGTCATACTATAAGCTGAAAAGGATGTAAAGATAGTTTTAGTTAATATACGGTTATGTAGTTAAAAGCAAATTATTAAAGACTTGAAATAATTTGCCCCTCCCACTATTTTATCTAAGTCAATGACCCTTCCTTTTGACTTAGGGTTAATCTACTTTAGATTTTACCTTAGTGGGTTTAAGAGTGCGATTATTTATTTTAACCTCCGTCTGAGACCGCAAGATTAATTTAAATAAAGGGTTGATCTTTATCAACAGTATCTCATACCCTCTCTTAACTTTAGGTTGACAACTCTTTGTCACTTAGTGGTGCATCTCATGCAACCAACCTAGCACCATTACCCTAAGCACATAAGTCCGGCTGTGCCTGCAACTTATGTCTTAGTTAAGCATTAAACCAGCACCCTAAGTGTCTTACACTTCAAACACTACTCTAGCCCAACGAAATAGTGGGTCCCAACTGAGTTGTGGAGCACCACTACGTAGAAGAGTTTTGAGTAGCATTGGTGGTGGGAGATAATCATATGCTTAATTATTTATTCCTTTTAAGGGTTCCTTTTATCTTGGGGTTAATTAGGTCCCATCAAACGCATATTGTAAGTTATCATGCTAGTCGTTACCTATGTCAAACATCTATCGGTATACACTAGTCGTTATTGGACAAACATAATAACCATACAAACGCGATTTGCCCAATTTATGCATACTAGACGTTCTAATCACACATACATATAAACAGTTTATATTGAGATAGCCATGGTGCTCGCGCTTTTGTCCTTTTTGCTTCTTTAAGCAACGGCCGCTTGTCGTCTATACGCCACTAGCCTATTTCTCTAATTACAAATAATTAAAGAAACTCCATAACACTTTGGAGGAACAAAATTACAAAATTTAAATTACAAATATACTTGTAAATTAAAATGCGCGATTACACATAAATTTAAAATTCAAAAAAATTCAAATCCGGGCACCATGACCATCCCCTTCCTGTTTGTACCTGAAAAGTTCAAAACTTGCAAACACAAACATTATATTATCACATAACATTTTCACATGTATTTTGACATTTAACATTTAAACATCAAAATAACATCAAGATTCATAATCTTAAATTTCTCATTGGCCGAATTTAAAAACAATTTCAATTCAAATTTTGTTAATTCTTTCTCAAAGAAAACAAAATTAAACCATGCATGTAGCCATATATCCCTACATGGCCGAATCATATAGGTAACTATATGATAAATTTGTCACAAAATTTCATGCATATAAACATGACACAATTCATGGAGAAAAATAAGAAATCATTCAAGGTACTCTTAGTACCCTCCATGGCCGAATCTACCCTTTCAAAAAGGGTGTTCCTTTTAGAACTTTCATAAAGAAAAGAAACTAAACCATGATGCATAATGTTTTATGAACACAGAATCAAATTTTTATGTTCATAAAAACAAAAACTTTAACACTTTAAAGGATTTGTGATTCAAAATCCACATGCAGAATTTAAACTTTAACCCTTTAAAGATTTTTGACTGTGAAAGACTCTTTTCACAAACAAGGTACCATCACCCGTCGATGGTAAAGCAACCGGGCTCTGATACCACTTGAAAGTAAACTGGCCTTTGAAGGCCGATGCATGTAAGGTGTAAAACAAAAATTTTACTGCGGAACATACATGCACTCATAGATTCATGCTTTAAGACAGCATGATGTTACCTTGTTTTGGCCTGATCAGTCAGGGAGATGAGATGTCAGGCTTGAAGGGTTCAAACCCTCTAATGGTGATCCACACCACCGTTCGTCTATGATGCAAGAACTCTTTCTTGAAAGCCACCAGATGAACACCACAATGAGGCTTGCTATGCGCACAAGTGGTGAGGGTGGAGGCTAGGTATCCTGTTTGGAAAGGTGTACTGAGCTACCCTACAGAATGGTGCATAGAGGAGGAGAGTTGGCTTGGTTTTCCAATGAAACCTAAGGTGAGGAACATGTCTATTTATGCGCACCCTTTGGAGAGGAGGAGGGAATTCATTCATTCAAAATGAAAAACAAACTTTCAAATTTCTTTGAAAGTTATGCATGAAACAGTGTGATAAGGTGGAGCTGTTGCAAAACAAACTTTGCCAACAACCTCCAATCTTATCCACATGAATTTAAATTCAAATTAATTTAAACTTAAATTCATAAACTATCATATAGTATATAGTTTTCATGCGCATAATTCAGCCCTATAAAGGGTCCAAATACATTGAGCAGTTGCATTCAAAATTTGAATCAACTTACCCACTGATTCCCTCAACCACCAAATCTGAATGGAGGTTTGTTTTAAGTGATAAGATAACACTCTTATCACTTAAAAGTGATGCACCAAACAGCCTAGGGAGAGCCTCCAAAGATGCTTCTTCATCCAAGGAATATGCTCCAATAAGATCCTGTCTTATCCTTTTGTTATGAAACAACTTTTCAAAACCAATTCAAATTCGAATTCAAACACTTGAATTCAAACGTTCATTCAAATTCAAAATTCAAAATTCAAAATTTCAAATTTCAAATTCAAAATTCGAATTTCAAAATTCAAATTCAAATTCAAATTTTAAAATTCAAATTTCAAATTTCAAATTTCAAATTCAAAATTCGAATTTCGAAATTCAAATTCTAAATTCAAATTTCAAAATTCAAATTTCAAATTCAAAATTCGAAATTCAAATATTTGATTATTAATTTAACTAATTAAATTAATTAGTAATGGCTTGGACTATCCAAGCCCATTACTAAACTCCATGCACCACCCACCCATTTAGGTGGGCTTCCAAACAACTTCTTGGGCTAATAACATTATTAGGCCCAATACCTTTAAAGCTAGTCCATCATAACTACAAGGTGTTAGTGTGTGACCCATTAGGTCCAACTTAGCTACTGACATAACTGGGCTTGGGCCCAACAAGCCCACAACCCAATTAATGACAACACAGAGCACTAGCAATGCTTTGTTGCCCCAGAACTAGTCAGATTAATGACTTGATCATCCTATTGCACATATTTGGTTACCGTATGTATTTCCCTTCGTCTCGGTTATCTTCCCATTAACCTAGGGTAAGGAAATGTATCAACCCCTGCGGTTTTGGGTAAGCTTTATTCGAAATAGGGAATCTTCAATTTACTGACTCTAAAGGCAGATCATCTCATGATCTCTTTTACTATGCATAGATTCCCGAGTCCCTGTAAATGTCATCCCGATTTCTCCGGTTTACAGATAACCTAATCTCTCACAGAGATTTGACGAATTCCTTCAGCTTATTACCCTAGCCCTGTGCCCTTTAAGGACACGCCCAACAGTATACCTATGAGTCTCCATGTTTCAGGCAGACGAGGTATACAATCAAAACATGCCTTCAAGAACACAGTCTAGGTAATAACTTTTGGTCTAAGGAAAGACACACCCAAACATAAAGAGATTACTCTAATGACACTATCTGTGAGATTTCCTCATAGAGTCTCTTTTTGGGTCTGTTCAGTGCGAGCTATACTCTTATAGGTCCACCCACGACTTTAGCTAAGATATCTCCATATCTGCAGCTCATGAGGTCTTTACCTTGTATCCATATACAAGTAGATAAGTCGTACTAGTCTTTACTCGAGATCACTGATCCCCAAACTCAGTGTCTCTAGACTAGGAACATATAATTAGGAATAGACATGCAATATCCTTGAATCCTCATGATCGTGATCTCATCACAGATACTCAAGAGATACCTGTTCTATTCCAAGGGGTTTATCCAGTTCATTCATATAATATTAACAGTAATATCGAGACACAATATGAAACTGAATAAATAGTGCTTACATTTATTTGCGACAAATAAAGTTCTACATCTAGTGTCCTTTATTTAATCAAAAGATTGTCTCTAGGACACCCATATGCTAACACTATGCGCATACAAGGTGAGGAGGAACAAACTTGGACAGCTTCAAGGTTGAGGACAAGGCTGGACAGTGAGGGAAGGTGAGTTGTCTTAGCAAGGTTTTTTTTTCTTTCTCCAAGAGGGCTGTATGTTCGGCTAGGAGAGTGAGGGAGATGAGGGAGGAAAGTTGGCTGCACTTGTACATGAGGCCAGCCCTTCCCTATGCGCATACTCAAAGGGAGAGTGAGGAGAGGTGGCAATGATTAACATCATGAGAATTCTGGTTGCTTGAAGAAGTGGGGCTGCATACTTGGGCTGAACAAGTAAATGTTTGCTTCTAAGTTACTCTATGCACATGCAAGGAGGTGAGGGAGATATGTTCAGATCTGAATGAGTGTTATAAGTCAGAATTTTTCACACAAATGACCAAGCTATGCGCATAGGGTGGAGTGGAGGAGGTGCATCATGAGCACATGTAAGAGGTTTACTAAGTCAACAAGCAAGACAACTATGTGGCAGCCAAAAATCTGAATTTATGCAGTCTATGTGCGCATGGGATGAGAGGTTGCAGCCCCAAAATCCTTCTTTGGTTGCATGTGGAAGCAAGGGCAGATTTGGCTCATGATGGACTGCCAAAAGCATGCAAAAATCTGCACATTGCAGCCTCATGATGGAAGGTGTAAGGTGGTTCTCCAAGTCAACAAGTTAGGCAGTTTTGTGTCATAGAAAAATCTGATTCAAGCTCTCTACATGTGCGCCTAAATGAGGGAGAATGCAGCCCAAAATCATGCTACATTGTACATGTGTCTTCCATGCAATGAAGTTGAAATCAAGTGTGCATAAGCAAGGTGAGGTGGCGGTCAAACAAGAGGGAAATTGGCAGATTTTTTTCTAAGTATTAATCACCCTCTTGTGCGCATGAATGAGTGAGAGAATACATCAAGTCAAGTGAAGGTTTCTTGGTACACAAACAACCTTGTTGGACAAGGCTTAGGGGAAAATATGTGTGGGTTTAACTTTGGGCTGAACTTGATGGATCCAATAAGACAAGTCTAAGGGTGGCAAGTCCACACACACTAGCCCACTTCCAAAGTCCTATAACACAAAAGCCTTATAACACACACACAATCAAATTACTCTTATGATTATAATAAATTTCACATGCCTACATAAGCACCCTCCTATGATTTTAATATAAATACTTACCTTAGTCTCATCCAAGGATAAAGATCAAACAATTCGCAAGCCATCAAACCTACACCATAAATCCGAATTCTACACATGTACCTATAACATATAGTACTTATGTATATTACTAATTATGCGGGATGTTACACTCTCCCCACCAAATAGGAATTTTGTCCGCAAAATAAACTTACTTAAGAGCTAAACAGTTCTGGATAGCGTTTCTGAATGACGTCCTCGCGCTCCCAAGTTGCTTCAGCTGCCGATCTGTTGTTCCATAATACTTTCACCAAAGGGATTTCTTTAGAACGGAGTCGCTTGACGGATCTTTCAAGAATTCGGAACGGTTGCACTTGATAAGTCAGATTTTCCTTTAGCTCCACCTCCTCCGGCTGTAACACGTGAGATGGGTCAGAGAGATACCTCCGTAGCTGTGACACATGAAATACATTGTGAATTCCTGACAGATTGGGTGGTAAAGCCAACCGGTATGCAGACTCTCCAATCCGATCCATAATCAGATACGGTCCTAAGTACCGTGGACTTAACTTCTTAACTCCCATTCTCCTTCCGAGTCCCGATGTAGGAGTGATTCTCAAAAATACATGGTCTCCGACTTCGAAAGATAGAGGCTTATGACGCTTGTCGTAATAACTCTTCTGTCTGGCCTGAGCCCGCTGCATATATTCTCGAATCTTCTTTACTTGTTCGGATGTTTCTTGAATTAGATCGGGTCCTAACATACTTCGCTCACCCACTTCAGTCCAGCATAAAGGGGATCTGCATTTTCTCCCATACAGAGCTTCATACGGTGCCATCTGAATACTGGAGTGGTAACTGTTGTTGTAAGCAAACTCAATCAGAGAGAGATAATTATCCCAGCTGCCTCCTAACTCCAAAACGCATGCTCGCAACATGTCCTCTAATGCTTGAATGGTGCATTCCGTCTGTCCATCGGTCTGCGGATGATAAGCAGTACTCAACCTCAAGTGGGTCCCTAATGCTCTTTGAAAAGATTCCCAGAACTTTGATGTAAACTTGGGATCACGATCGCTGACAATACTCGTAGGAACTCCGTGCAGCTTCACAATCTCCTGCAGGTAAATTCTGGCAAGCCTCTCTGTATTATATGTGGTTCTAACACGCAAGAAATGAGCTGACTTCGTTAAACGATCCACAATCACCCAGATAGAATCATATCCTTCTCGCGTCCGAGGAAGTCCAACTACAAAATCCATCGCAATACTGTCCCACTTCCATTCGGGAATCTCCAAAGGTTGAAGGAGTCCCGACGGTTTCTGATGTTCGTACTTCACCTTCTGACAAGTTAAGCATCGAGATACATACTCCGCAATATCACGCTTCATACCTGGCCACCAAAACGAGGTCTTCGAATCATGGTACATCTTTGTGGATCCAGGATGAACTGCATACTTACCCTTGTGAGCCTCCTGTAAAACTTCTTGTTTCAACTCTTCATTCGGCACAACCAGCCGTCCTTGAAATCTCCAAACATCATTCTCATCCTTTACAACATCTTGGTTGCCAACCAAAACACGGACGAACTCTTCATCTTTCTGAGCCTCCTTAATTCTACTGATCAATTCATTCTCCACCTTTATATTTCCCAATCTTATGCTATTCCCTCTCTCGTCCACAGATAAGTTCAAATCTCGAAAGGCCTCAAACAGTTTCAGCTCTTCCATCATCAGAGTTGCAGTGTGCAGTGTCTTCCTACTCAGGGCGTCAGCTACCACGTTTGCCTTTCCTGGGTGGTATTTAAGTTCAAAATCGTAGTCCTTCAGAAATTCCATCCACCGTCGTTGCCGCATATTCAGCTCCTTCTGGTCGAATAAGTACTTCAAACTCTTATGATCGCTGAACACGTCAAACTGCGAACCATACAAGTGGTGCCTCCAGATTTTAAGTGCGAACACTATAGCTGCTAACTCCAAATCGTGCGTAGGATAATTTTCTTCGTGAGGCTTAAGTTGTCGAGATGCGTAAGCTACCGCCATACGATCCTGCATCAACACGCATCCAAGTCCTTTCAGCGACGCATCGCAGTATACTTCGAACTTTCGAGTAGGGTCCGGAATCGTGAGTACGGGAGCACTTGTCAATCTGCTCTTTAGTTCCAAGAAACATTCTTCACAAGCTTCAGTCCACTCAAAAGGCTTATCCTTCCGAGTGAGACGCGTAAGAGGTTGCACTATCTGAGAGAAATTCTGGATAAACCTTCGATAGTATCCAGCAAGACCTAAGAAACTTCTTACTTCGGTGACAGTCTTGGGTCGTTCCCAATTCATGACAGCTTCAACCTTGCTGGGGTCCACCGCGATACCTTCTGATGAAATGACATGGCCCAGAAACTGGACCTCTTTAAGCCAAAACTCGCACTTCGACCATTTCGCGTACAACTGCTTCTCCTTCAAGATTTGCAAGACAATCCTCAGATGTTCCGCGTGCAGCTCTTCATTAGCTGAGAAAATCAGGATATCGTCGATAAACACAATAACAAACTGATCAAGAAAGGGGCGGAAGATGCGGTTCATGTAGTCCATGAATACCGCTGGAGCATTCGTAAGTCCGAATGGGATCACCTGATATTCGTAGTGCCCATAACGAGTCCTAAAAGCGGTTTTCGGAATATCCTCCGGTTTGACCCGGATCTGATGGTATCCCGATCGTAAATCTATCTTGGAAAAGACTCTGGCTCCTCTCAGCTGGTCCATCAAATCGTCGATCCTCGGTAGCGGATACTTATTCTTCACCGTTACTTTGTTCAGCTGACGGTAATCTACACACAGACGTAAACTTCCATCCTTCTTCTTAATCAAGATGGCTGGAGCACCCCATGGAGAAGTACTCGGTCTGATAAATTCCTTGGCCAAAAGCTCTTCTATCTGCTTCTTCAACTCGCGAAGTTCCAACGGCGCCATACGATACGGGGCAATGGAGATTGGTCCAACTCCAGGAACAAGTTCGATAGAAAATTCTATTTCCCTATGAGGAGGCAATCGAGGGATTTCATCCGGGAATACCTCCTCGAATTCTCTAACTACCGGTACATTCTGAATTTGATTGTCAACCGAGGTCTCAGCCTCGATCGACAAAAGATACCCTGCTGCTCCCTTGCGGAGCTCTTTTCTAACTTGCAATAACGAAATGAGAGAGAAAGGTTGAAAATTACCATCTTTCGCAGGAACAACGACTTTCCCCGCTCGACAGTCCAATGTTATCCCGTTTTCCGTCAACCAGTCCATACCGATAATCACATCGAAGTTGAATACCGGCAGGACCACCAAGTTAACTGTATACGTGTTCCCTTCATACTGCAAGATAACACCTCTGCAGATCTCTGAGGCTGTGCACGATCCTCCGGTAGGTGTGCTGATGTGTAACTCATAAGGTAACGGGGTTGGGGTGATGCCTATTCTCATAGCAGTATGCTTTGCCATAAAAGAGCCAGACGCTCCAGAATTAAAGATAACAGAAATTGGGTGACCATTTAAAGTGACATTACCTTTGATCAGGTTGGGAAACTTCTGTGCTTCATTTGCATCCAATGTGAACACCCGTGCTTGCGTAGGCTGTTGGTCAGCGTTCTGGGGGCATTTGTAAGCAAAATGTCCTTGCTGGCCACATCGGAAACAGGCATTGTTGTTCTTGCGACAGACTCCAAAGTGATTCTTTCCACATGTAGCACAAACAGTCGCGCCCTGTCGTCCAGTCGACGATTGACCCACAGTATAGTTTCTTTTAAAATTTCCAGGCCGCGCTTGCAACTGCGTACCTCTGCCTCGACCCCTACCAGGTGCCGTCCTGAAGAATCTGCCTGCTCGGTTTCCTCCGTGGAATTGCGTTGGTGGCTTATTCAAATTCTTGGCCTCGTTAATGATTCCTTCCGCCTGACGACTCTGATTGATGAGTTCCGGAAGTGTACGATTAGCCGTGGTCAAAATGAGTTTACGGATTTCCGGATGTAATCCGCTTTCGAACTTCTCCACCTACCATTCTTCATCGTAAATGTTCCGATCAAAGTTGGCGTACTCGATCAGCTGCCCAAATTTTGCAATGTACTCATTGACCGTCATGTTATCCTGCCTGAGTGACAGCAGTTCAGTATGCTTCATTCTTCTCATTGCCTTAGGAAAATACTTATCCAAAAATACTTGTCTGAATACGGCCCACGTCAGTTCCACGTCCTGAGATCTCAGCAGAGCCCTCGCACCAGTCCACCATGTTAAAGCTTCTCCCATCAGCTGGTACGACGCGTAATCAGTCTTCTGTGCTTCTGGGCATGCCATGCGTTCGAAAATATGCTCAATCATCTGCAGCCACTTCGCTGCAGCCTCGGGGTTGTCTTCACCCTCAAAGGTAGGTGGTTGGAAGTTGCGGAAGTCTTTCAACCTCCGACGGGCAATTTCTTCTGCATTTTCATGCAGTGGGGGTTGGTTCTGATTCTGTTGCCTATGGTCGCGCCATTCTTGGCTCATATTCTGGATAAACGTTGCCAGTCCCCCAATGGTAGTGATAAGATCCTCTTCCGCATCGCCAGACCTTCCCCGAGTTGAACCGCGACCACCTGCCATGATTCTGCACTCACAATATCAGGAAATGAGTTGATCAGGCTCACCGCAAGTTATTCATGGCAGCAGTCTCAAGTAGGTACTCGAGTTCAATTCGGACAAGTTAGCTATGCATCCGTGTCTTATCACAGAACAGTCTAAACAATCTAACTATCCTAGTCAATATATCCTCAAGCACTTAAACTATAGCACATTTAGACAGTCAATCAGCAGATAAACACAATCAACAATCAAGTCAATCAATCACACGCAAATCCATGGACCAAACTGCTCTGATACCAATTAGTGTAACGCCCTCGCTTGTATGCATCCAAGAGAGTCGTTTGCTAAGCGGAATTAGAGTCGTTAACGTCACATGAGCTAACAAAGAATCTCATAGCAGTGTACAAACCCGTAAGGCATTTCAATAGTTTTTATAACTTCTGTTTGGACGATAAAAAATATTTCAAGTGATTTAGAAAGAGCACGTTTGGGGCTTTGCGTGCATATAAAATAATAGTAAATCCGAGTTCGTTTGCTCATAAAAACACCACCCGTAAGGTGCACTGTAAAAATTTCAGCACTTAAATTCTTTTCACAAAGGTTTTCCAAAATAGCCGCTGTTCATAAAAGTTCAAGCTAACATAGAGATGATAAAGACTACAGTCATCCAAGAGTACCAAAACATTAATCATTACAGTCATCCAATTAAACAAACAGCAACAGTGATAATCCACGCATCAGCAATCAACAGCAAGACATCACTCCTTCAAATGCTTTTACGTCCTCCTGCCATTTTGGAAAAATAGCAGCCCCGAAGGGGTGAGAATAATCCCAGTAGTGTGGCAACAAAACCAGTAATATAACAGTATTAACTAGGCACAAAATCATAAACAGTCACTTGAACATATCCTTATTCCTCTTCCTTTTTCCTTTTCATCATATTCATATATTGCGTATATAACGCCTTTCCTTTGCGCTTTTAGCACCGTCGTGCGCGCACTTCACAGTGGAATCAAATATACCCTTGGCACCTGAGCTCCATGTGGATTCCAACTGTGGGCCTATGCGGACTGATGCCAAGTGTCCCATACCCCGGTACCTTGGGGATGCCTATATGATGCTTGCTCAAACACATGGTCCTGTACATAACTATTCTAAAACAAGGCCTATATGATCTTGATACATGCATGTCATGCTATGCTTACACACACAAAGCGTAAAAATGCGGTATGATGTAAGGTGCATGCTTATATACCTTTCATATAGCCATCACGGCACATACTTTTCATATGCGTTATGCTGCCACATAACGTCTTTACCTCATAATCATATAGCCATCACGGCACATTTTTGGCAGTTTCCTTTCATCATAATGGAACATAATATTTTTACGGCATATGGAGCATCATGTCACAATTTTATACCAGTAGTCAATAGTCACATTAGGCAATATCGCCTGACACTTACCTTTGCGTGCCTTAAATAATACCAAACAGCAGCGAAGTATCTCACTTCTTAGGCGCACCTAAATCAATTACAACCAATCATTTACAGTGGCTATTTACAGCAGAAGCAGTGAGCATACAGCAGTGTCTTACAGTGGAAAACAGTGAGCATACAGCAGTGTTTTACAGCAGAAAAACAGTGAGCATACAACAGTGTTTTTACAACAGAAAACAGTGACGTTTGTGCTTAAAACAGTGAGCAGAAACAATGAGTTGTTCTTTTAAAACAGTGAACAGAAAACAGTGGTATTTTCCTTAAAAACAGTGGACAGAAACAGTGACGTTTTACAGCAGAAAAACAGTGAACGTACAGCAGAAACAGTGACCATTTTGAAACAGAAACAGTGGCTCTTTGGACATCAACAGTGGCAGAAGCAGTGACATCAAATAGTGGCATTTTTAACGTTTAAAACAGTGACATAACAGTGGCATTTGAACCTTAAAAACAGTGACATAAGTAGAGGTATTGCACATCAAAATAATGGCATGAATGGTAACATTTGATCATTAAAAACAGTGACATTAGTGGTGATATTTGCACATTGAAACAGTGGTATACTTGGTGATTTTTGGACATTAAAACAGTGGCATAACTAGTGGTTGTTGATCATCAAAACAGTGGCATAATTAGGAGTACTTGAACACCAATACAGTGGCATAAAGAGTGGTGTTTGGACATCAAAAATGGTGATCATTTTATGCAGAAACAGTGGCTCATTAAGTACTAAAACAGTGAGTGTTTTTGGTGCAAAACAGTGACATATGTGGCATTAAAACAGTGAGCATTTTATGCAGAAACAGTGGCATGTGGAGCACTAAAACAGTGGCATAAGTGTGCAGAAACAGTGGCATCAAAACGGTGATTTTGAGGAACCGAAACAGTGAGCATTTTATCTTCAAAACAGTGGCACATTCATAGGGAAACAGTGGCATATTCATACAAAAACAGTGACATATATATTCCTCAAAACAGTGGGCATTAACTTAAGCATGATCATGAGACTTCCATTCCATAACTTAAGCATACAAATCATCAAGAAATAGCTCCACCATTCTACTTTTACCATGCTCATTCTTGAGTCCAAAACCACACATAATCAAGGAGACATTCAAGCACACATACATGGTTACACAATGAAAGTGTTCTAAGTTCAAGGCTTACCTCTTGTAGCACACACTTCTTGGTCAAGAATCACACACCACCTTCTAGCTTTACTACACAACAAGTCCCCACTTCCTATGATGATCTATGCGCATACAAGGTGAGGAGGAACAAACTTGGACAGCTTCAAGGTTGAGGACAAGGCTGGACAGTGAGGGAAGGTGAGTTGTCTTAGCAAGGTTTTTTTTTCTTTCTCCAAGAGGGCTGTATGTTCGGCTAGGAGAGTGAGGGAGATGAGGGAGGAAAGTTGGCTGCACTTGTACATGAGGCCAGCCCTTCCCTATGCGCATACTCAAAGGGAGAGTGAGGAGAGGTGGCAATGATTAACATCATGAGAATTCTGGTTGCTTGAAGAAGTGGGGCTGCATACTTGGGCTGAACAAGTAAATGTTTGCTTCTAAGTTACTCTATGCACATGCAAGGAGGTGAGGGAGATATGTTCAGATCTGAATGAGTGTTATAAGTCAGAATTTTTCACACAAATGACCAAGCTATGCGCATAGGGTGGAGTGGAGGAGGTGCATCATGAGCACATGTAAGAGGTTTACTAAGTCAACAAGCAAGACAACTATGTGGCAGCCAAAAATCTGAATTTATGCAGTCTATGTGCGCATGGGATGAGAGGTTGCAGCCCCAAAA
The DNA here is from genome assembly GCA_032173675.1 of Gastrolobium villosum. NCBI lineage: Eukaryota > Viridiplantae > Streptophyta > Magnoliopsida > Fabales > Fabaceae > Gastrolobium > Gastrolobium villosum. The sequence goes on along the minus strand of JAVKPL010010189.1, from coordinate 18,421 downwards.
TCCTTCTTTGGTTGCATGTGGAAGCAAGGGCAGATTTGGCTCATGATGGACTGCCAAAAGCATGCAAAAATCTGCACATTGCAGCCTCATGATGGAAGGTGTAAGGTGGTTCTCCAAGTCAACAAGTTAGGCAGTTTTGTGTCATAGAAAAATCTGATTCAAGCTCTCTACATGTGCGCCTAAATGAGGGAGAATGCAGCCCAAAATCATGCTACATTGTACATGTGTCTTCCATGCAATGAAGTTGAAATCAAGTGTGCATAAGCAAGGTGAGGTGGCGGTCAAACAAGAGGGAAATTGGCAGATTTTTTTCTAAGTATTAATCACCCTCTTGTGCGCATGAATGAGTGAGAGAATACATCAAGTCAAGTGAAGGTTTCTTGGTACACAAACAACCTTGTTGGACAAGGCTTAGGGAATTATGTGTGGGTTTAACTTTGGGCTGAACTTGATGGATCCAATAAGACAAGTCTAAGGGTGGCAAGTCCACACACACTAGCCCACTTCCAAAGTCCTATAACACAAAAGCCTTATAACACACACACAATCAAATTACTCTTATGATTATAATAAATTTCACATGCCTACATAAGCACCCTCCTATGATTTTAATATAAATACTTACCTTAGTCTCATCCAAGGATAAAGATCAAACAATTCGCAAGCCATCAAACCTACACCATAAATCCGAATTCTACACATGTACCTATAACATATAGTACTTATGTATATTACTAATTATGCGGGATGTTACAATTTTATTCATCAGTTTTCGACGGAATCAATTTTTCGTCGAAAAACTTCACAAAATCAATTTCATTTGCATTTATTTTATTCATCAGTTTTCGACGAAAATCTTTTTCCGTCAAAAAACTTCACAAAATCAATTTCTTTTGCATTTATTTTATTCATCCATTTTCGACGGAATACATTTTCCGTCAAAAATCTTCGACGGAATCCAATTTCCGTCGAACAACTTCACAAAATCAATTTATTTTGCATATATTTTTTTCATCCGTTTTCGACGGAATCCATTTTCCGTCGAAAAACTTTACAAAATCAATTTCTTTTCCAATTTATTTTAGTCATCCATTTTTGACGGAATTCATTTTCCGTCAAAAATCTTCGACGGATTTCCTTTTTCGTTGTAGAACTTCACAAAGTCAATTTTTTTAGCATTTATTTTATTCATCCGTTTTCAACGGAATCTATTTTCCTTCGAAAAACAACACAAAATCAATTACTTCAGCATTTATTTTATTCATCCGTTTTCAACGGAATCCATTTTCCTTCGAAAAACAACACATAATCAATTTCTTCTGCATTTATTTTATTCATCCATTTTTTATGGAATCCATTTTCCGTCAAAAAACTTCACAAAATGAATTTCTATTCCATTTATCTTATTCATCCGTTTTCAACGGAATTCATTTTCCGTCCAAAATCTTCGACGGAATCCATTTTTTCTCGAAAAAAATTACAAAATCATTTTTTTTGCATTTATTTTATTCATCCGTTTTCGACGGAATTCATTTTCATTTAAAAATCTTCGACGAAAATCACTTTCCGTCAAAAATCTTCTACGGAATCCATTTTCCGTCAAAAAACTTCACAAAATCAATTTCTTCTGCATTTATTTTATTCATCAGTTTTAGACGAAATCCATTTTCAATCGAAAAACCTCACAAAATCTATTTCTTTTGCATTTATTTTATTCATCAGTTTTCGACGGAATCCATTTTCCGTCAAAAAACTTCACAAAATCAATTTCTTTTGCATTTATTTTATTCATCCATTTTCGACAGAATACATTTTCCGTCAAAAATCTTCGACGGAATCCATTTTCCATCGAAAAACTTCACAAAATCAATTTCTTTTGCATTTATTTTATTCATCAGTTTTCGATGGAATCCATTTTCCGTCGAAAAACTTCACAAAATCAATTTCTTTTGCATTTATTTTATTCATCAGTTTTCGACGAAATCCATTTTCCGTCAAAAAACTTCACAAAATCAATTTCTTTTGCATTTATTTTATTCATCCATTTTCGACAGAATACATTTTCCGTCAAAAATCTTCGACGGAATCCATTTTCCATCGAAAAACTTCACAAAATCAATTTCTTTTGCATTTATTTTATTCATCAGTTTTCGACGGAATCCATTTTCCGTCAAAACACTTCACAAAATCAATTTCTTTTGCATTTATTTTATTCATCCATTTTCGACGGAATTCATTTTCCGTCAAAACACTTCACAAAATCAATTTCTTTTGCATTTATTTTATTCCTCCATTTTCCGACGGAATCATTTTCCGTCAAAAATCTTCGACGGAATCCATTTTCCGTCAAAAAACTTCACAAAATCAATTTCTTTTGCATTTATTATATTCATCAGTTTTCGACGGAATCCTTTTTCCGTCGAAAAACTTCACAAAATCAATTTCTTTTGCATTTATTTTATTCATCAGTTTTCGACGGAATTCGTTTTCCGTCGAAAAACTTCACAAAATCAATTTCTTTTGCATTTATTTTATTCATCCATTTTCGACGGAATTCATTTTCCGTCAAAAATCTTCAACGGAATCCATTTTCCGTCAAAAAACTTCACAAAATCAATTTCTTTTGCATTTATTTTATTCATCAGTTTTCGACGGAATCCATTTTCCGTCGAAAAACTTCACAAAATCAATTTCTTTGGCATTTATTTTATTCATCAGTTTTCGACGAAATTCTTTTTCCGTTGAAAAACTTCACAAAATGAATTTCTTTTGCAATTTATTTTATTCATCCGTTTTCAACGGAATTCGTTTTCCGTCAAAAATCGTCGACGCAATCCATTTTCGTCGAAAAACTTCACAAAATCAATTTCTTTTGCATTTATTTTCTTCATCCATTTTCGACGGAATCCATTTTCTGTCAAAAAACTTCACAATATCAATTTCTTTTGCATTTATTTTATTCATCCATTTTCGACGGAATCCATTTTCCTTCCAAAAACTTCACAAAATGAATTTCTTTTGCATTTATTTTATTCATCCATTTTCGACGGAATTCATTTTCCGTCAAAAATCTTCGACGAAATCCATTTTCCATCGAAAAACTTCACAAAATCAATTTCTTTCGCATTTATTTTATTCATCATTTTTCGACGGAATCCATTTTCCGTCAAAAAACTTCACAAAATCAATTTCTTTTGCATTTATTTTATTCATCAGTTTTCGACGAAATTCTTTTTCCGTCAAAAAACTTCACAAAATCAATTTCTTTTGCATTTATTTTATTCATCCATTTTCGACGAAATACATTTTCCGTCCAAAATCTTCGACGGAATCCAATTTCCGTCGAAAAACTTCACAAAATCAATTTCTTTTGCATATATTTTTTCATCCGTTTTCTACGGAATCCATTTTCCGTCGAAAAACTTTACAAAATCAAATACTTTTACAATTTATTTTAGTCATCCATATTTGACGGAATTCATTTTCCGTCAAAAATCTTCGACGGATTTCCTTTTTCGTCGAAAAACTTCACAAAGTCAAATTTTTTTGCATTTATTTTATTTTAATCCGTTTTCAACGGAATCTATTTTCCTTCGAAAAACAACACAAAATCAATTACTTTAGCATTTATTTTATTCATCCGTCTTCAACGGAATCCATTTTCCTTCGAAAAACAACACATAATCAATTTCTTCTGCATTTATTTTATTCATCCATTTTTTATGGAATCCATTTTCCGTCAAAAAACTTCACAAAATGAATTTCTGTTCCATTTATCTTATTCATCCGTTTTCAACGGAATTCATTTTCCGTCAAAAATCTTCGACGGAATCCATTTTTTGTTTAAAAAAAGTACAAAATCATTTTTTTTTGCATTTATTTTATTCATCCGTTTTCGACGGAATTCATTATCATTTAAAAATCATCGACGAAAATCACTTTTCGTCAAAAATCTTCTACGGAATCCATTTTCCGTCAAAAAAATTCACAAAATCAATTTCTTCTACATTTATTTTATTCATCAGTTTTCGACGAAATCCATTTTCCATAGAAAAACCTCACAAAATCAATTTCTTTTGCATTTATTTTATTCATCAGTTTTCGACGGAATCCATTTTCCGTCAAAAAACTTCACAAAATCAATTTCTTTTGCATTTATTTTATTCATCCATTTTCGTCACAGAATACATTTTCCGTAAATCTTCGACGGAATCCATTTTCCATCGAAAAACTTCACAAAATCAATTTCTTTTGCATTTATTTTATTCATCAATTTTCGATGGAATCCATTTTCCGTCGAAAAACTTCACAAAATCAATTTCTTTTGCATTTATTTTATTCATCCGTTTTCGATGGAATTCATTTTCCGTCAAAAATCTTCGACGAAATCCATTTTCCGTCGAAAAACTTCCGTCAAAATCTTCCCAAAATCAATTCTTTTGCATTTATTTTATTCATCCATTTTCGACGGAATTTATTTTCCGTCAAAAATCTTCGACGGAATCCATTTTCCGTCGAAAAACTTCAAAAAATCAATTTCTTTTACATTTATTTTATTAATCCATGTTCGACGGAATTCATTTTCCGTTGAAAAACTTCACAAAATAAATTTCTTTTGCACTAATTTAATTCATTCTTTTTCGACAGAATACATTTTCTGTCAAAAATCTTCGACGGAATCCATTTTCCGTCGAAAAACATCACAAAATCAATTTCTTTTGCATTTATTTTATTCATCCATTTTCGATGGAATTCATTTTCCGTAAAAAATCTTCGACAGAATCCATTTTCCGTCGAAAAACTACACAAAATCAATTTCTTTTGCATTTATTTTATTCATCCGTTTTCGATGGAATTCATTTTCAGTAAAAAATCTTCGACGGAATCCATTTTCCGTCAAAAATCTTCTACGGAATCCATTTTTCGTCGAAAAACTGCACAAAATCAATTTCTTTTGCATTTATTTTATTCATCTGTTTTCGACGGAATCCGTTTTCCGTCGAAAAACTTCACAAAATCAATTTCTTTTGCATTTATTTTATTCATCCGTTTTCGACGGAATACATTTTCCGTCAAAAATCTTCGACGAAATCCATTTTCCGTCGAAAAACTTCACAAAATCAATTTCTTTTGCATTTATTTTATGCATCCATTTTCAATGGAATTCATTTTCCGTCAAAAATCTTCGACGGAATCCATTTTCCCTTAAAAATCTTCTACGGAATCCATTTTCCGACGAAAAACTGCACAAAATCAATTTCTTTTGCATTTATTTTATTCATCTGTTTTCGACGGAATTAGTTTTCTGTCGAAAACTTCACAAAATGAATTTCTTTTGCATTTATTTTATTCATTCGTTTTCGAAAGAATCCATTTTTCGTCGAAAAATTTCATAAAATCAATTTCTTTTGCATTTATTTTATTCATCCATTTTTGACGGAATTCATTTTCCGTCAAAAATCTTCAACGGAATCCATTTTCCTTCAAAAATCTTCAACGGAATCCATTTTCCGTAGAAAAACTTCAAAAAATCAATTTCTTTTGCGTATATTTTATTAATCTGTTTTTGACGAAATTCTTTTTCCGTTGAAAATCTTCACAAAATAATTTCTTTTGCATTTATTTTAGTCATCCGTTTTCGACGGAATAGCTTTTTTGTTAAAAATCTTCGACGGAATTCATTTTTCGTCGAAAAACTTCAAAAATCAATTTCTTTTGCATTTATTTTACTCATCCGTTTTCGACGGAATTCATTTTCCGTCAAAAATCTTCGACGGAATCCATTTTCCATCAAAAATCTTCTACGGAATCCATTTTCCGTCGAAAAACTTCAAAAAATCAATTTGTTTTACATTTATTTTATTAATCCATGTTCGACGGAATTCATTTTCCATTGAAAAACTTCACAAAATAAATTTCTTTTGCATTAATTTAATTCATTCTTTTTTGACGGAATACATTTTCCGTCAAAAATCTTCGACGGAATCCATTTTTCGTCGAAAAACTTCATAAAATCAATTTCTTTTGCATTTATTTTATTCATCCGTTTTCGACGGAATTTGTTTTCCGTCCAAAAACTTCACAAAATCAATTTCTTTTGCATTTATTTTATTCATCCATTTTCGACGGAATTCATTTTCCGTCAAAAATATTCGACGAAATCCATTTTCCGTCAAAAAACTTCACAAAATCAATTTCTTTTGCATTTATTTTATTCATCCATTTTCGACAGAATACATTTTCCGTCCAAAATCTTCGACGGAATCCATTTTCCATCGAAAAACTTCACAAAATCAATTTCTTTTGCATTTATTTTATTCATCAGTTTTCGACGGAATCCAGTTTCCATCGAAAAACTTCACAAAATCAATTTCTTTTGCATTTATTTTATTCATCAGTTTTCGACGGAATCCATTTTTCGTCGAAAAACTTCAAAATCAATTTCATTTGCATTTATTTTATTCATCAGTTTTCGACGAAAATCTTTTTCCGTCAAAAAACTTCACAAAATCAATTTCTTTTGCATTTATTTTATTCATCCATTTTCGACGGAATACATTTTCCGTCAAAAATCTTCGACGGAATCCAATTTCCGTCGAAAAACTTCACAAAATCAATTTATTTTGCATATATTTTTTTCATCCGTTTTCGACGGAATCCATTTTCCGTCGAAAAACTTTACAAAATCAATTTCTTTTCCAATTTATTTTAGTCATCCATTTTTGACGGAATTCATTTTCCGTCAAAAATCTTCGACGGATTTCCTTTTTCGTCGAAAAACTTCACAAAGTCAATTACTTCAGCATTTATTTTATTCATCCGTTTTCAACGGAATCCATTTTCTTTCGAAAAACAACACATAATCAATTTCTTCTGCATTTATTTTATTCATCCATTTTTTATGGAATCCATTTTCCGTCAAAAACTTCACAAAATGAATTTCTATTCCATTTATCTTATTCATCCGTTTTCAACGGAATTCATTTTCCGTCAAAAATCTTCGACGGAATCCATTTTTTCTTTAAAAAAATTACAAAATAATTTTTTTTGCATTTATTTTATTCATCCGTTTTCGACGGAATTCGTTTTCATTTAAAAATCTTCGACGAAAATCACTTTCCGTCAAAAATCTTCTACGGAATCCATTTTCCGTCAATAAACTTCACAAAATCAATTTCTTCTGCATTTATTTTATTCATCAGTTTTCGACGAAATCCATTTTCAATCGAAAAACCTCACAAAATCTATTTCTTTTGCATTTATTTTATTCATCAGTTTTCGACGGAATCCATTTTCCGTCAAAAAACTTCACAAAATCAATTTCTTTTGCATTTATTTTATTCATCCATTTTCGACAGAATACATTTTCCGTCAAAAATCTTCGACGGAATCCATTTTCCATCGAAAAAATTCACAAAATCAATTTCTTTTGCATTTATTTTATTCATCAGATTTCGACGAAATCCATTTTCCGTCCAAAAACTTCACAAAATCAATTTCTTTTGCATTTATTTTATTCATCCATTTTCGACAGAATACATTTTCCGTCAAAAATCTTCGACGGAATCCATTTTCCATCGAAAAACTTCACAAAATCAATTTCTTTTGCATTTATTTTATTCATCAGTTTACGACGGAATCCAGTTTCCTTCGAAAAACTTCACAAAATCAATTTCTTTTGCATTTATTTTATTCATCCATTTTCGACGGAATCCATTTTCCGTCAAAACACTTCACAAAATCAATTTCTTTTGCATTTATTTTATTCCTCCATTTTCGACGGAATTCATTTTCCGTCAAAAATCTTCGACGGAATCCATTTTCCGTCAAAAAACTTCACAAAATCAATTTCTTTTACATTTATTATATTCATCTGTTTTCGACGGAATCCATTTTCCGTCGAAAAACTTCACAAAATCAATTTCTTTTGCATTTATTTTATTCATCAGTTTTCGACGGAATTCGTTTTCCGTCGAAAAACTTCACAAAATCAATTTCTTTTGCATTTATTTTATTCATCCATTTTCGACGGAATTCATTTTTCGTCAAAAATCTTCAACGGAATCCATTTTCCGTCAAAAAACTTCACAAAATCAATTTCTTTTGCATTTATTTTATTCATCAGTTTTCGACGGAATCCATTTTCCGTCGAAAAACTTCACAAAATCAATTTCTTTGGCATTTGTTTTATTCATCAGTTTTCGACGAAATTCTTTTTCCGTCGAAAAACTTCACAAAATGAATTTCTTTTGCAATTTATTTTATTCATCCATTTTCGACGGAATTCGTTTTCCGTCAAAAATCTTCGACGCAATCCATTTTCGTCGAAAAACTTCACAAAATCAATTTCTTTTGCATTTATTTTATTCATCCATTTTCGACGGAATCCATTTTCTGTCAAAAAACTTCACAATATCAATTTCTTTTGCATTTATTTTATTCATCCATTTTCGACGAAATCCATTTTCCTTCCAAAAACTTCACAAAATGAATTTCTTTTGCATTTATTTTATTCATCCATTTTCGACGGAATTCATTTTCCGTCAAAAAACTTCGACGAAATCCATTTTCCATCGAAAAACTTCACAAAATCAATTTCTTTCGCATTTATTTTATTCATCATTTTTCGACGGAATCCATTTTCCGTCAAAAAACTTCACAAAATCAATTTCTTTTGCATTTATTTTATTCATCAGTTTTCGACGAAATTCTTTTTCCGTCAAAAAACTTCACAAAATCAATTTCTTTTGCATTTATTTTATTCATCCATTTTCGAAGCAATACATTTTCCGTCAAAAATCTTCGACGGAATCCAATTTCCGTCGAACAACTTCACAAAATCAATTTATTTTGCATATATTTTTTTCATCCGTTTTCGACGGAATCCATTTTCCGTCGAAAAACTTTACAAAATCAATTTCTTTTCCAATTTATTTTAGTCATCCATTTTTGACGGAATTCATTTTCCGTCAAAAATCTTCGACGGATTTCCTTTTTCGTCGAAAAACTTCACAAAGTCAATTTTTTTAGCATTTATTTTATTCATCCGTTTTCAACGGAATCTATTTTCCTTCGAAAAACAACACAAAATCAATTACTTCAGCATTTATTTTATTCATCCGTTTTCAACGGAATCCATTTTCCTTCGAAAAACAACACATAATCAATTTCTTCTGCATTTATTTTATTCATCCATTTTTTATGGAATCCATTTTCCGTCAAAAACTTCACAAAATGAATTTCTTTTCCATTTATCTTATTCATCCGTTTTCAACGGAATTCATTTTCCGTCAAAAATCTTCGACGGAATCCATTTTTTCTCGAAAAAAATTACAAAATCATTTTTTTTGCATTTATTTTATTCATCCGTTTTCGACGGAATTCATTTTCATTTAAAAATCTTCGACGAAAATCACTTTCCGTCAAAAATCTTCTACGGAATCCATTTTCCGTCAAAAAACTTCACAAAATCAATTTCTTCTGCATTTATTTTATTCATCAGTTTTCGACGAAATCCATTTTCAATCGAAAAACCTCACAAAATCTATTTCTTTTGCATTTATTTTATTCATCAGTTTTCGACGGAATCCATTTTCCGTCAAAAAACTTCACAAAATCAATTTCTTTTGCTTTTTTTTTATTCATCCATTTTCGACAGAAAATCAATTTCTTTTGCATTTATACATTTTCCGTCAAAAATCTTCGACGGAATCCATTTTCCATCGAAAAACTTCACAAAATCAATTTCTTTTGCATTTATTTTATTCATCAGTTTTCGATGGAATCCATTTTCCGTCGAAAAACTTCACAAAATCAATTTCTTTTGCATTTATTTTATTCATCAGTTTTCGACGAAATCCATTTTCCGTCCAAAAACTTCACAAAATCAATTTCTTTTGCATTTATTTTATTCATCCATTTTCGACAGAATACATTTTTCGTCAAAAATCTTCGACGGAATCCATTTTCCATCGAAAAACTTCACAAAATCAATTTCTTTTGCATTTATTTTATTCATCAGTTTACGACGGAATCCAGTTTCCATCGAAAAACTTCACAAAATCAATTTCTTTTGCATTTATTTTATTCATCCATTTTCGACGGAATCCATTTTCCGTCAAAACACTTCACAAAATCAATTTCTTTTGCCTTTATTTTATTCCTCCATTTTCGACGGAATTCATTTTCCGTCAAAAGTCTTCGACGGAATCCATTTTCCGTCAAAAAACTTCACAAAATCAATTTCTTTTGCATTTATTATATTCATCTGTTTTCGACGGAATCCATTTTCCGTCGAAAAACTTCACAAAATCAATTTCTTTTGCATTTATTTTATTCATCAGTTTTCGACGGAATTCGTTTTCCGTCGAAAAACTTCACAAAATCAATTTCTTTTGCATTTATTTTATTCATCCATTTTCGACGGAATTCATTTTTCGTCAAAAATCTTCAACGGAATCCATTTTCCGTCAAAAAACTTCACAAAATTAATTTCTTTTGCATTTATTTTATTCATCAGTTTTCGCCGGAATCCATTTTCCGTCGAAAAACTTCACAAAATCAATTTCTTTGGCATTTGTTTTATTCATCAGTTTTCGACGAAATTCTTTTTCCGTCGAAAAACTTCACAAAATGAATTTCTTTTGCAATTTATTTTATTCATCCGTTTTCGACGGAATTCGTTTTCCGTCAAAAATCTTCGACGCAATCCATTTTCGTCGAAAAACTTCACAAAATCAATTTCTTTTGCATTTATTTTATTCATCCATTTTCGACGGAATCCATTTTCTGTCAAAAAACTTCACAATATCAATTTCTTTTGCATTTATTTTATTCATCCATTTTCGACGGAATCCATTTTCCTTCCAAAAACTTCACAAAATGAATTTCTTTTGCATTTATTTTATTCATCCATTTTCGACGGAATTCATTTTCCGTCAAAAATCTTCGACGAAATCCATTTTCCATCGAAAAACTTCACAAAATCAATTTCTTTCGCATTTATTTTATTCATCATTTTTCGACGGAATCCATTTTCCGTCAAAAAACTTCACAAAATCAATTTCTTTTGCATTTATTTTATTCATCAGTTTTCGACGAAATTCTTTTTCCGTCAAAAAACTTCACAAAATCAATTTCTTTTGCATTTATTTTATTCATCCATTTTCGAAGGAATACATTTTCCGTCAAAAATCTTCGACGGAATGCAATTTCCGTCGAAAAACTTCACAAAATCAATTTCTTTTGCATATATTTTTTCATCCGTTTTCTACGGAATCCATTTTCCGTCGAAAAACTTTACAAAATCAATTTCTTTTCCAATTTATTTTAGTCATCCATTTTTGACGGAATTCATTTTCCGTCAAAAATCTTCGACGGATTTCCTTTTTCGTCGAAAAACTTCACAAAGTCAAATTTTTTTGCATTTATTTTATTTTAATCCGTTTTCAACGGAATCTATTTTCCTTCGAAAAACAACACAAAATCAATTACTTTAGCATTTATTTTATTCATCCGTCTTCAACGGAATCCATTTTCCTTCGAAAAACAACACATAATCAATTTCTTCTGCATTTATTTTATTCATCCATTTTTTATGGAATCCATTTTCCGTCAAAAAACTTCACAAAATGAATTTCTGTTCCATTTATCTTATTCATCCGTTTTCAAAAATCTTCGACGGAATCCATTTTTTGTTTAAAAAAAGTACAAAATCATTTTTTTTTGCATTTATTTTATTCATCCGTTTTCGACGGAATTCATTATCATTTAAAAATCATCGACGAAAATCACTTTCCGTCAAAAATCTTCTACGGAATCCATTTTCCGTCAAAAAAATTCACAAAATCAATTTCTTCTGCATTTATTTTATTCATCAGTTTTCGACGAAATCCATTTTCCATAGAAAAACTTCACAAATTCAATTTCTTTTGCATTTATTTTATTCATCAGTTTTCGACGGAATCCATTTTCCGTCGAAAAACTTCACAAAACCAATTTCTTTTACATTTATTTTATTAATCCATGTTCGACAGAATTCATTTTTCGTTGAAAAACTTCACAAAATAAATTTCTTTTGCATTAATTTAATTCATTCTTTTTGGACGGAATACATTTTCCGTCAAAAATCTTCGACGGAATCCATTTTTCGTCGAAAAACATCATAAAATCAATTTCTTTTGCATTTATTTTATTCATCCGTTTTCGACGGAATTTGTTTTCCGTCCAAAAACTTCACAAAATCAATTTCTTTTGCATTTTTTTTTTCATCCATTTTCGACATAATACATTTTCCGTCAAAAATCTTCGACGGAATCCATTTTCCATCGAAAAACTTCACAAAATCAATTTCTTTTGCATTTATTTTATTCATCAGTTTTCGACGGAATCCAGTTTCCATCGAAAAACTTCACAAAATCAATTTCTTTTGCATTTATTTTATTCATCAGTTTTCGACGGAATCCATTTTGCGTCGAAAAACTTCACAAAATCAATTTCATTTGCATTTATTTTATTCATCAGTTTTCGACGAAAATCTTTTTCCGTCAAAAAACTTCACAAAATCAATTTCTTTTGCATTTATTTTATTCATCCATTTTCGACGGAATACATTTTCCGTCAAAAATCTTCGACGGAATCCAATTTCCGTCGAAAAACTTCACAAAATCAATTTATTTTGCATATATTTTTTTCATCCGTTTTCGACGGAATCCATTTTCCGTCGAAAAACTTTACAAAATCAATTTCTTTTCCAATTTATTTTAGTCATCCATTTTTGACGGAATTCATTTTCCGTCAAAAATCTTCGACGGATTTCCTTTTTCGTCGAAAAACTTCACAAAGTAAATTTTTTTAGCATTTATTTTACTCATCCGTTTTCAACGGAATCTATTTTCCTTCGAAAAACAACACAAAATCAATTACTTCAGCATTTATTTTATTCATCCGTTTTCAACGGAATCTATTTTCCTCGAACACAAAATCAATTACTTCAAATAACACAAAATCAATTACCTTACTTTATGCTATATGTACATGTGTAGAATTCGGATGTATGGTTTATGTGTTATGTGTTATGGCTTGTGAATTGTTTGATTTTTATTCCTTGGATAAGACTAAGGTAATTAATTAAATTAAATCATAGGAAGATACATATGTAGACATATCTTATGAGTAATGTGAGTGTGTGTTAGAAGGCATTAGTGTTTGGATGTGGACTTGTTGCTTTTGGATTTGTGATTGGATCCTTTTGTGTGTGTGGCCAATGGCCCAAGGATGGCTCTTGGATCAAGCCAATTCAGCCCAAAATTGTAACCATTCTTATTTCCCCTAAGCCTTGCCCATTTAGGGTGTCTTGTGCATCAAGAAACAACCACTTGGCTTCATGTTTTCCCTCTCTTTTATGCGCACAAGTAGGTGGATTACACTTAGAAAAATCTGCCTAATTCCTTCATGTTTGACCGCCACCTCACCTTGATTATACACACTTGATTTTAATTTTATTGCATGGTGGACACATGTGCAATTTAGCATGTTTTTAGGCTGCATACTCATCCATTTAGGCGCACATGGGAGGGACTTTTGTGCAGATTTCTTGTGTCACCAAATTGCCTAACTTGTTGACTTGGAGAACCCTCTTACACTTCCATCATTAGACTGCATTGTGCAGATTTTGTTGCAAGCTTTTGCAGCCATCATGAGTCAAACCTCCTCCTCCTTCCACATGCATCATGAGACTGCATTCCCATCATGTTTGCGCAGGGGGCAGCTCCATAAATCTGAATCCTTGGCTGCCACAAAGCCCTCTAGCTTGTGGACTTAGTGAACCTTCCTCACCCCTCATCATTGTGCGCATGGCTTGACTATTTATGCAGAAATTTTCTGCACAAGGACAGCCCTATTTGAGTGTGTGGACTGTCACAAATCTACACTCATGATGCACTTTTTCCCCTCATCATTTGCGCACCAAGGACTGCACAAGTGCAGATTTTTGGGCTGCCATATGGTTAGTTTCCTTGTTGACTTAGCTAAGCCCTTACATGTGCACATGATACTTCCTTCCCACTCCTTTTGTGCGCACAACTTGGTCAAGTATGCAGAAAATTTCTCTGACTTTGCACAGCCCCAAATCTGATCAAATCACCTCTCACTCTTTGCATGTAAGTAGAGTAATTTAGAAGCCAAAACCTTGCTTGTTTCAGCCTTTTATGCAGCCCCATCATCTCATAAAAATCTGAATATTTCATGATAGTTAATCATGGCAATTCTCCCTCACTTTCCCTATATATTTGCGCACAAGAGAGGGGGCTGCCTCATTCATTTTGTGCAGCCAACTCCTCTCCCCTCTCTCTCACACTCTAGTTAAACATTGCAAGAACCTTAGGAGGAAGAAAGACCAAGCCAACTCCCTCCTTCCCTCACCTCAACCATCCACCAAGCTAGTGCTAGCCTTGTTCCTCAACCTTGAAACTGTCCAAGCTTGCTCATCATCACCTTGCTTGCGCATAGGACCTCTTAGGAAGTGTGGACTTGGTGTGAAGTGAAGCTAGAAGGAGTGTGTGCTACAAGAGGTAGGCTTTGAACTTTGAACTTTTCTTTGTATAGCCATGTATGTATGCTTGAATGTCCCCTTATATATGTGTTGCTTTGGATCCTTGGTTGAGCATGATAAAAGTATAAGTATGGAGTCATTTCATGATGAATTGTATGCATAGAAATCCTATGGTTATGTTTGAGCTTAGGCCACTAATTCTTGTATGGATATGCCACTGTTTTAAAGAGAAATGTGCCACTGTTTCCTTATGTATGTGCCACTGTTTTGGTAGAGAAAATGCTACTGTTTCGGTTCATCAAAATCACCATTATATGCCACTGTTTCTGCACCTAAAATGCCACTGTTTCTGCACTTAAAAGCCACTGTTTCTGCACATTTTAAGCCACTGTTTCTGCACATTTTAAGCCACTGTTTCTGCACATTTTAAGCCACTGTTTCTGCACATTTTAAGCCACTGTTTCTGCACATTTTAAGCCACTGTTTCTGCACATTTTAAGCCACTGTTTCTGCCCATTACATGCCACTGTTCTGCACATATATGTCACTGTTTTAGTGCCCTTAAGCCACTGTTTTCATGCATGAAATACCACTGTTTTTACTCATAAAATGCCACTGTTTCCATGCTTAAAATGCCACTGTTTTTATGCATAAAAGATCACTGTTTTAAGTCATCGTATGCCACTGTATTATACATAATGTGCCACTGTTTTATGTGCACAAATGCCACTGTTTTATGTACACAAATGCCACTGTTTTATGTACACAAATGCCACTGTTTTATGCATAAAATGCCACTGTTTTAGTCCTTCTATGCCACTGTTTGTATGTATAAAATGCCACTGTTTTGGAAGTTCAAAGTGCCACTGTTTCTGTTTTAAAAATGCCACTGTTTCTGTTTTAAAAACGCCACTGTTTCTGTTTTGGAAAAGTTTAAAACGTCACTGTTTTGGCTGCTGTAAACACTGCTGTATGCTCACTGTTTTGCTGCTGTATGCTCACTGTTTTGCTGCTGTATGTCCACTGTTTTGGCTGCTGTAAACACTGCTGTATGCCCACTGTTTTGCTGCTGTATGCTCACTGTTTTGCTGCTGTATGTCCACTGTTTTGGCTGCTGTCAACACTGCTGTATGCTCACTGTTTTGCTGCTGTATACTCACTGTTTTGGCTGCTGTAAGCCACTGCTGTATGCTTTCTGTTCTGCTGTAAATAGCCACTGTAAATGATTAGTTTTAATTGATTTAGGTGCGCTTAAGAAGTGAGAATATTTCGCTGCCGTTGGTAATATTTAAGGAAAGCTAAGGTAAGTGTCAGGCGATGATGCCTAATGTAACTATTGACTACTGGTATAGAATTGTAACATGATGCTCCATATGCCGTAAAAATATTATGTTCCATTATAATGAAAGGAAACTGCCAAATATGTGCCGTGATGACTATATGATTATGAGGTAAAGACGTTATGTGGCAGCATAACGCATATGAAAGGTATATAAGCATGCATTTTACATTATACCGCATTTTTACGCTTTGTGTGTGAAAGCATAGCATGACATGCATATATCATGATCATATAGGCCTTGTTTTAGAATAGTTATGTACAGGACCATGTGTTTGAGCAAGCATCATATAGGCATCCCCAAGGTACCGGGGTATGGGACACTTGGCATCAGTCCGCATAGGCCCTCAGATGGAATCCACATGGAGCTCAGGTGCCAAGGGTATATTTGATTCCACTGGGAAGTGCGCGCACGACGGTGCTAAAAGCGCAAAGGAAAGGCGTTATATACGCAATATATGAATATGATAAAAAGGAAAAGGAACAAGGATATGTTGAAGTGACTGTTTCTAATTTTGTGCCTAGTTAATATTGTTATATTACTGGTTTTATTGCCACACTACTGGGATTATTCTCACCCCTTCGGGGCTGCTATTTTCCTAAATGGCAGGAGGACATAAAAGCACTTGAAGACATGATGTTTGCTGTTGATTGCTGATGCGTGGATTATCATTGTTGCTGTTTGTTTAAACTGGATAACTGTAATGACTAATATTTTGATACTTTTGGATGGCTGTAGTCCTTATCATCTTTATGTTAGTTGGAACTTTTGTGAACAATGACTATTTTGGAAAACCTTTATGAAAGGAATTTAAGTGTTGAAAAATTTTATACGGATTTGTATACTGCTTTATTATCTCATGTGACGTTAACGACTCTAATTCCGCTTAGCTACGACTCTCTTGGATGCATACAAGGGAGGGCGTTACACTAATTGGTATCAGAGCAGTTTGGTCCATGGAATTGCTTGTGTTTGATTGAATTGACTGCTGGTTGTGTTTATCTGCTGATTGACTGCCTAAGTGTGCTATAGTTAAGTATATATTAGCTAGGGTAGTTAGAGTGTTAGGACTGTTCTGTGATAAGACACGGATGCATAGCTAACTTGTCCGAATTGAACTCGAGTACCTACTTGAGACTGCTGCCATGGATAACTTGCGGTGAGCCTGATCAACTCATTTCCTGATATTGTGAGTGCAGAATCATGGCAGGTGGTCGAGGTTCAACTCGGGGAAGGACTGGCGATGCAGAAGAAGACCTCATCACCACTATTGGAGGACTGGCCACGTTCATCCAGAACATGAGCCAAGAGTGGCGCGACCATAGACAACAGAATCAGAACCAACCCCCACTGCATGAAAATGCCGAAGAAATTGCCCGTCGGAGGTTGAAAGACTTCCGTAACTTCCAGCCACCCACCTTTGAGGGTGAGGACAACCCCGAGGCTGCAGCAAAGTGGCTGCAGATGATTGAGCATATCTTCGAACGCATGGCATGCCCAGAAGCGCAGAAGACTGACTACGCGTCGTAGGCCGTGTTCAGACAAGTGTTTTTGGACAAGTATTTTCCTAAGGCAATGAGAAGGATGAAGCACACTGAACTGCTGTCTCTCAGGCAGGATAACATGACGGTGAATGCGTATATCGCAAAGTTCGGGCAGCTGATCGAGTACGCCAACTTCGATCGGAACATTTACGATGAAGAATGGCAGGTAGAGAAGTTCGAGAGCGGATTACATCCGGAAATTCGCAAGCTCATTCTGACGACGGCTAATCGTACACTTCCGGAACTCATCAACCAGAGTCGCCAGGCCGAAGGAATCATTAACGAGGCCAAGAACTTGAACAAGCCACCACCACAATTCCACGGAGGAAACCGAGCAGGCAGATTCTTCAGGGCGGCACCTGGTAGGGGTCGAGGCAGAGGTACGCCGTTGCAGGCGCGGCCTGGAAATTTTAAGAGGAATTTTACGGTGGGCCAATCGTCGACGGGACGTCAGGGTGCGACTGCTTGTGCTACGTGTGGAAAGAATCACTTTGGAGTCTGTCGCAAGAACAACAATGCATGCTTCAGATGCGGCCAGCAAGGTCACTTTGCTTACAAATGCCCCCAGAACGCTGACCAACAGCCTCCGCGAGCTCGAGTGTTCACATTGGATGCAAATGAAGCGCAGAAGTTTCCCAACCTGATAAAAGGTAATGTCACTCTGAATGGTCACCCAATTTCTGTTATCTTTGATTCTGGAGCGTCTGGTTCTTTTATGGCAAAGCATACTGCATTGAGAATAGGCATCACCCCAACCCCGTTACCTTATGAGTTACACATCAGCACACCTACGGGAGGATCGTGCACTGCATCAGAGATCTGCAGAGGTGTTACCTTGCAGTATGAAGGGAACACGTATACAGTTAACTTGGGTGGTCCTGCCGGTATTCAACTTCGATGTGATTATCGGTATGGACTGGCTGAACGGAAAACGGGATAACTTTGGATTGTCGAGCGGGAAACCCATTGTTCCTGCAAAGGATGGT